>BMAO01012158.1:0-57676 GCA_019973975.1 Trichonephila clavata | reverse complement strand
ACGTATCTATCTATCTATCTATGTGCGTCTATCTTCTCACGAACAGCACCACGCAGAGAGTCGCGGAAGATACCAAAAGATCGGGAATTTTCCGGGGAAACCGTATTGCCTATTTATATTCCGATATTGTAATTAGTTAAAAAGATATTATATAAAAACCTTAAAACACCTAATTGTTTTACTCCTGCCGGTTGTTTACTTGGCGGAACTTCCCTTCCGTTTCGGCCGAGCGGTAATCGTACGTTTTCCACCATATTAAAATAGTCATCTAATTTTCGGTGTCGAAATTAGACAAAAAATAATTACAGAATCGGAAAGATCATTTATTTCGCCACGACACGGTATAATGTTTTTTGTAAAATAACGATATTTTCTATTTTTTTCGAATTTTTTAAAATAGTGTTAAAACAGAAGCGTTTTTATGAAAATTATTTCTAAATCGTTGGGTATGAATTACTTTTCGTGTTATTAAATCGATATTATACACTAATTAACTTCAAGCTTTCTCTTTTAGATCCATTCATTTAAAAAATAAAATTCCAAAACTTTTTTTTAAAGAATTTTAAAAAGTAGTCTTAATTTTTACTTCACATTGAATAACTTCGTCATTTATGAAGATAATCTCACAAAACTTTTTCCGTGTGTACAGTAATATTATCCGTAACATATACGAAGATTGAAAAAATTGCTTCAAAATTACGGATTTAAAAAAAAAATTGTGATTTTCGTAAACTTATGTTTTTCTGAGAAATAAATTAAAAAGTAGTAATTTGTACATTTTTTATTTCAAAGTACGTTATTTTTGCAAATAGTTGGTGATGTTTGAGAGCATTGACGTAAAAATTATGCCCTTAAAATGAAGGTAATGATCTTTAAAATAATTTAAAATACGCGATTTTACATTTAGCCAAACATTGGCGTCGAAATTTAGCTTTGCGCCAAAGACAGTTGACCTGTTTCGCCTTCCACCAAATCTAACTCAAGGGTTACACTAAAAAAATTCTGCCTTAAACAGGGGGAAATCAGTAACTTTGGCGAGTAAAAAAAAAAAAAATGCGAGTGAAAAAATTATTTTTTTGTCCTCCCATCCATTATTGTTGCCTATTTTCATTTTTCGCTACGGGTCCCGGTAGCACAATCGGATAGCGCTTCGCTTCATTTACACCGTAAAGCAGATCGTGTCTCTGCGAGTTCGAATCGGGGATGATCTTTTTTTTTCATTTCTGCTAATTTTTCCCACGTAAATTAATTTTACTGATAAATACTTATTTTAACATGATCCTCTGTTATTTTAATGTACTTTTTTTTTTTGCCTTCTAAAAGGTTTTTTTCTGATTTTTAATCATTCAAAGTAATTTCTATCTTTTTCAACAATTCGATTTTGTTCATTTCTGCTTATTTTTCCCACCCGTAAATTAATTCTCTCTTCTTCAATGATTGAATTCACTTGCTGCATCCCCACTGATCTGAAATTTACTTCATTTCAGTGCTGCCATTATGTAAGCAAATGGTATGTCACAATTAATTGCTAAATGAGCATTTTTAATCAATTTTATTAAAAATAATTAATAAGTTAGTTTTGTATAATATAATTTTTTTCGCAGATACGTGTTTAAATAATTTTAACACAGAGTGGAATGAAAAACTATAAAATTAAAAAAATTAAATGTTTTTTTCAAATAGTATTATTTTCTTTTTGAATGTTTTTTTCAGTGAATGTTAGCATATAACTAGGTTTTCCCCCAAAAGTGGATTTTAAACACTTATATATGTTTAATCAAACACCTAAACGTTTCAAGAGCTATCTGTAGAATTTTTTTATTAGTATTTATTGATAATGGATTTAAATTAATATATTTTTTAAAAATTAAAATGCATTCAATGCATTTCTTAGATTTATTTAAAATATTTATCAGTATCGAAATTTTTGTTCTCTTTCATAAAACTTATAGTTTACTTTAAAATAATGCGTAATTGCATGAAACTTTTTTCCCCCCGTGTCGAATATTCCAAAAACTTCTCACAATTTTACTTCAAGAATTAAAATAGTAGTGAAATTTTTAATTTGAAAATTTATACTTTCTGTTCTTTTTTCAGCATACAACTATTTTTAAAAATGCTACAGTTTCGTTTCCGGGAAAAAACTAAAAAAATTAAATGTTTTTATCAGATAGTATTATTTTCTTTTTGAATGATTTTTTCAGTGAATGTGTACTTATAACTAGGTTTTTCACATAGTGTTTTTCTTAGCAGTTACATATGTTTAATCAAACATCCAAACGTTTCAAGAGCTATCTGTAGAATTTTTTTTATTATTATTTATAGATAATGTGGATTTAAATTAATATATTTTTTAAAATCAAATGAATATTTCTATTATTTCCTTATTAAATTAATTATTTGTTAATAAAAGGTATATCGCCTATTATTTTGGATAAAAATACGTTCTAGAGCCTGGAATAAATTTTGTCCTCAGTGCCAGCCTAGCGGTAGCTAGGCTTCTACTTCAGTTACACAGTATACCTAAGAAAGGGAGTAAATAAAGTGAGAATGATAGGTTCGCCTAAGCTAAAACTAGCTTCAACGGTCAGGAGATGGTAGGGGAAGGTGGAACTTAGTTTCCGTATAAACGGAAAACAGCTTTTTCGTTTCGTTCTTCAATCCGAAAAGGGGGTTTTCGTTACGCTTAACAGAATGGAGAGGGTTGAATTCTTAGAAATCAGGTAGTATCTTCGTTGCGCTATGAGGCAAACGGTACATGAGGTGAGGCTGGTTCATGAAGTTAGATTGAGAGCTAATCGTCGGGTTGTCATGATGATGGATTGCAGAATGGAAAGTTGAGGAAAGATTCGCTATTAGGGTGTGGATGGGTTCAACACAAAGTTCTTCGTGGAGAACAGATTTTGGGATGTACCTCGGAGCTCTGGCTATGACTCGAAGCGCTTTATTTTGAAGTCTTTGAATATCATTTAATTGTGTGTTACTGGCAGATCCCCAAATGGGGCATGCATACGTTAAGATGGGGCGAAGGTAGGTTTTGTAAATAAATATCCGGTTATTTAAAGAGAGTTTGGATTTCCTTCCAATCAGTACGTTCTACAGACATTTTTAAGCTAACTGTAAGTAGCGATTGATTGATTAATGAAAACCTGAAAATTATTTTATTATTTTCGATTCCTAAAAATTATCTATTATTAAAAAATGATGACTTTTTTTTAATTCAAGCATCAAAATAGTTTTCTTTTATTGTTTAAATTTATTATTTTTTTGCTAAAGCAATATTGTTTTTGATATGTCATGAATAGAAACTTGAAGATAAATCTTATATCTGAGGGGAGAGTCAGGGGGAAAATAGTTCTACACTCAAATAAGCCACTGTAACACCGTGCAGTAGAAAGAGAACTGAAACCTGTTTGACATTAGTAAGATCTGGAAGATATTTTTTTTTCGAAAAAGGGAATTGTAGTGACGTTTATATAAAGGAATCACACACATACCAGGAACTTTGATAAAGGAAGGTGAATTTCCATGGCAGTATGTTATGCATTCGAAACAAATTTTAATAAAACACTCAAAATACTTAAAACAATAATTTAATAATTTCTTCTTTTATAAAGATAATTGCATGAAACATTTTTCCCGTGTGTCGAATATTTCAAAAAATCCTCACATTTTTACTTCAATATTTAAAATAGTAGTGAAATTTGAAAAAATTCAACTTTTCTGTCTTTTTTTAACATACAACTATCTTTAAAAAGGCTACATTTTCGTTTCCGGGGACTAAAAAATTGCAACGAAAGAACTGAAAACTGAGTGAGTGATTTTTTAATTCGCACTGTTCGCCTATTCGAGGGTTATTGGCGATGGACCTCGAAATTTTCAACCATGGTCAAGTGACGAGGACGACACCTGCGCTTTCACCCATCTCTAATAATTAGAACACCACACCAACGCAAGAACAAATTTCGAAAAAGGGAGTTTTAATGACATAGTTAAAGAAATCACTCACATCGCGCACATAAGAGCTATCGGCCTGAGGGAAACACGAAATTTCCATGGGGATGAAGTTATTCACTCGGTAAAAGCCCGTGCAACGCCGGGCTAAGCGGAGAGGAAAGAAACAAAGAAATCAAAGTAATTTCGAAAAATAATATTGGAAGTGTTGAATTTGTGAAGAGAAGGGAAAATGTTAAGCGACAAAGCCATGACACGCACTCACGGGTCATGCACTCACATCGTACGCGTCAAAACCACACAAAAGTGTTGGCGTCAGAAAAAAAAAGGAGGAAATTAACATGGGGATTCAGTTATACCCTCGGTATAAGCCCGTGCAACGCCTGGCCATGAAAGCTAGTTATAATATATGTACTTCAGAAGCAAGTACAACTTCCCTAGCTATGCAGTAAATATTTATAATACATTATTTTTAAAAGACTACCTTAGTGGTGTACAACTACACCGTCTATTCTAATATATTTGATAAAAAAAGTTAAATATTTAAATATTATTCTGTGTTTTTCAGCAAATTTATTGCGATGTGTGTAAATTTTAGGGGGAAAAAATTGTAATTTCTCTGATTTAAGAGCAATCTGGGGAATTTCTAATGCAGAATCGTCAAGAGATAATAAATGGTGTTTGAACCAATTTTGTTGAGCATTTAGGAAATTCTTCACTTTATTTTACATCCTTCCCCCCTAATTTAAATTTTCGGAATGAAAAAAGAAAAGATGAATTTACTGCACATGAGAATACAGTAAAATACGTTTATACTCAAATCTGCCATTTCCTTTTATTTTTCAGAGTGGTGGCGCTGCGAGTGTGCGTTTTTTCTTCCTATGTAAGAGACATAGTACTTGTGAATGTATTCAGGGAGCAGTAGCAGTTGTGTACAGGTGCTTGGAGACAGATTGTTTCCCCTTGATGTTTCAAATCCACTTTTTACTTGAAAATCGATTGAATCCTTTTTAAATTCGCATAAAATAAATCTTGATTTAATTCGTACTACAGAAAGTGAAAAACACATCGCAAATCATCTTGCTTTCAAACTGTTGTTGGGGTAGATGCCATCATTTCAGTATATTTTATTGTGTGTTACCTCGTTTTAAAACAATAATTTTATAACTAAAGAAAATCGCACAGCTTTTTGCTAATCACACTTTTTCGTTGTTATGGCAACCAGCATTGGCATAACCATAAGAAAAGAAAATACTAAGTGAAGGACAGTGGTACTACGAAAGTTTAAAGCAACATAAAGATTAATTTTAAAAAAAAAACGATATTAAGGAACTTGTATCAGTTTAAGCCACAACACTATTAAAATAATTGCGAAAATTAACTGCTAAGAGAATAGCGTAACAACCGATGTGCATCGAAAAAATTACTATAAAAATCGTAGTGATATTAATTCATAAAAAACTATGCACAGATAAAAATGAATGATTCAGTAATTGAATATACTTGCGGACCAATGTAACACATGGAAGTCGGTCAGTTGCTGAAATGTAGTGAAAAACCTGCCGATCTCCTAATAAAAATTGTTAGTGTACTTATAGCAAGTTTATTGTGTATATAATTCAGGGATGAGTATTCAGAAAGTATCTTAAGTGAGGCAAAATTCGATCTCAACCAATGGAGCTTACATTTTGTTGCACATCACTTTTTTAATAATCTTTATTGCAATAAATGTTTCGTGACTGATTAACCAGTAAGCTGGGGTTTCTCTTTAAAATCGTGCTATTCTTTCGCGTTTTAGGGGGACTTCTAAATGTACTGAAAAGGTTAGGTTAGGTTACTTTAACTTAATGAAACCATATTATTTGATATGAAACTTTTGTTGAGAACGTAAATTACTCATATAAATCCACCATGAAATGTAAAAATGTCAGAAATAGTCTAGAAAATTTTAAAATTACGAAAAATGCATATATCTTTGCTTTCAAAATACTCGGACGCCATGTTTGGCAAGCTTTATTGTAATGACTACAGATGGCGCCACTTGTATGCAATCTACGTACAAAACTTTTAAAACGATACTTTAGAAGAAAATCGAGCATAAAAACTGCTTAAATACACATTAATAATACTTTATTTTATGAAAAGAATATTTTTCTACATGAATAATGATTTAAATTGCTTCAGAAACACTAATTCTGCTTTTTTTATATGAAAGGGGGAGGAGGTAAGAGAATTAAAGTAACCCTAGACTACGTCATGAGATCACGTCATTGTTAGGGAGGGGACCCTCTTCATTGGAATGAAAGATGGAAGTTCTGATAATTTGTTTCCAAGATGAAACGGTCAAGTGACCTTGAGAAAATGTTGATGAGGGAGGGGGGAAACAATGAACAGGATAGCTGTGAATTTCAGGGGGGGGGGAGATTGGAATCTATTTTGGGACTGAAAGGGGGTTATTGTCGGGTGTATACTTTTTTAGTGAGTGAAAGATTTGTAGAATTGTCATTTCCACCAGACAAGCTCCTCACTCAAGTGTTTCGGATTCCCGAGGCGCACAATGTTGGGCATAGAAAAAGCTTTCTTAAAATTCCAGCGCTTCCATTAATTTCTTATATTTTTCCTTTCATACTATTTTTATTTCAAAGCACTCAATTGTTTGAATTTTTTACAACTTACTTTAACTTTTAAATACACTTCTACTATTTCAAATTTTTCTTTTTTAATATTTTAATGCAATATGGGCTAAGGCAAAGCCAAGTTTGTTTTGCTACAAACTCAAAGCCCGAGAAAGAAGGTGAAGTTTAAACATGGAAACAGGAATTCCACTAACGAATTCTACGTATAACTGTCATTTGATGTTGAGGCACTGAAATTCCTCAATTTGACTCATAGCAACAGGTGGTTTCTGGACTGAAAGCTCTTAAAGCTAATTTCTGCAGGGAGTGGTGTCGTCAATGGATGCTATGCACCGGGGCCCTAAAATAATCAAGAATTAAAAAATATATACTCTTGCATATGAAAACTTTACAATATTCCTATTGATGTCAATATGGCGAGATGTAAAATTTATCGTAAACATTATTATGATAGATATCTAAATTTCGACAATCTTCAAAATAACTCTTGATGTTACGAAAGTTTAGTTTTTGTTATTCGATTTAGGAAGCTCCCAAGAATCCCTACCTCAACTGGACTTTTTAGAAGATCTAATTTAGAAGTGGACTTATATTAATAAAGTAGCAAAATTTTTATGAAGAAGCCTCGTTGTTATTTCAATAGTAACTCTAAAAATAATGTGAATGTTTCAAAAATCTTAATTCAGGCTCTGTAAAGAAAAATCCTAACTATTATATACATAGAAAAATATTACATAGAAGAATTTTCCATGAAAAGAGAATGTTTTGAAAATGTAATTTTTCTTCATGTTTTTTGTTATAAAATTACATTTGAACAGTTTTAATGTAATAGAATATAATGGAAAATTTTAATCGAATTGTTAAGTAATTACTACTCTGTGGTAATGGATCACATAAGCAGAACAAAAAATTGGTAAAACAGAGAATTATGCACAGATCTCAAAAATAAGTTATTTTTGTATAAGAAAAGGAAGTCTCCTTTCCGAAATTAAAGCAGCTACGTCCAAATGGACTGCACTCTTAAAATTTTCCATTAGGAAAAAAATTCAATCATTATTAGATATGTAAATTTTGAAGATAAAAGATTAACTATAAATGAAAATTTTTACAGGGTTTATTAAAGTAATTTATGTGCCTGGAGCAGGATTAGCAAAAGAAAGAGAGAGATAGAGATTAACGTCGCTCTATAAAGCAACAAGAGGGCTATTGATCACAAACCTCGTAATGTTCAACCTCGGTCGAGTAACGAGAATGACACCTGAGTTGGCATCCCTCTTTCCTAACTACCACATAAATGGGAGGAATGGCCTCATCTACACGGAGAGTCTTTAGTGGCAACAGGAATTGAGCCCATGACACTCCAGAGATGAACTCGTGACCATAACCACTGAGCTACTGCGCCCACCAGGAATAGCAAAAAATCTATTGAAAAGGTTAAGGGAGTCAGATAACCAATCAATTTTTAATATATTTGAAGTTTTCTGAGAGTTGACAATTTCAATATTTGACAGTTTAGAGAGAGTGATTAATTTGGCAATCATTTTAAAGCATTTTTTCATTTTTAAAAGTTTAATTAATTAAAAACTGGAAGGAGGTACCACCCCCTCCCTATCTGCCTAATGGCGGACCAGCTCCCATTGTACAAATTATGCAACTCTATCACAGCTCAAATTGTAAAACTGTAATTTCCTTGTATTATGTAGATCATACGGTTTTTTCTTCATAATAGGCTATAAAATTTGTAACACATCGTGACGTTTAACTATTTTTCCAAGTTCATGCAAAGCCTCCCTATCATAAATGTAAATTTGTCCAAACTGTGAGTTTGCTCTATTCTGTAAAAAAGATGTAGTTTCTTTTGTTAACTTCACCTTAAAAAACCTTGAAATAAATTTATTACAGCATCATGAAAAACTTTTTTTGTATATAAAGAGAGATATTTGGGAGAATAATCGGTTCGTTCAGTGAAATGGCTATTAACTCTTACTTTTACTACTAAAATCGTTTCTGTTCAGTTATGTTTCAAGGTTTTTAATTTTTAAAGAGCAATATTTGTGTTTTTACACATAGTTAAAAACCTTAGAAGCTTTTTTTGTTTTCATTAATTTTTTCCTATTGAGAAATTACCAGGCTCAAAACATTCTTGTGTTACTAAAAGACAATATTTGGAAGAGGTGGAATACTACTGAAAATTATATGACTTGAAATCAGCCTTTTTTCAGTTGATACTGCAATGAGACTTTATTGAGTTCAAGTATTCCGTATACAAATATTGCACATATAGCTGAATTTAGAGATTAGAAGGATTAACAGATGGCTTACCCCTTAATTTAAGACAGTTACTTTCTATAAATCCTCCTAGTAACTAAACAAAATGGCTAATAACCGCGACATAATTATTAAAAATTCAAAACAGTGAACAGAACAAAGTTGAAAAAAAGTAATAATTTTGGAGACCCAATATTTAACACTCCTAGGAAAAACTATAAAAATTGGAAACCCAGACAGTTTCGACCAAATAAATTTGCTCCAAACCAGTTTAATAACCAAACTCCTAGAGCATTTCACAGATCAAAAATGCACTTTCAGAGTAACTTGTCACTTAACCCGTGTAGATTTTGCGAATGCCAAGGGATTCAAAATGCCTATCATTAGGCTCAAACTTGTCTATTCAGACTGTCGGCAATACAAGTACCCCTCAAAGTTTTGTGCAACCAAATGTTGACCCTCCAAACGAAGAGCCCCAAATTTCACAATTATTGGAAGAGTATCTAGATATTTTCAAAATAAACCCTTACCATGTATCCATGATACCAGTTCAACTATCTCCATTATAGCACACCATTTTGTAATTCACCACCACTTAAAAAAGGAAAATTCTCAAAGCATAAAACAAACCCAGGGTACAACTATCCTTAGTAGGTCATGTTCTTTTCATCTAAAAATAGGTGCTATCAGTGGCGAACGGAGAACAATAGGGCGCCCCTCTAAAATCAGGTTTTGGGTGCCAAGTCGGATTTTACAAAGGATTGCAAAACCATAAAAGCTTGGAATCAGTTACACTCTGCCCCCCACCCACGGTGCGGGGGTGTACGTTACGCCATTCGGGTGCTATTTCTCATTTAGTAACAATGTATGTTGTAGATCACACTTTGGTCTATCTTATGCTTGGACTACCAGAATTGTCAAATTTTTAACTTGATATTGACCGTAGTCATTTACAAATAAAACAAAACTAAAATAACGTAAATAAATTTTAAAAAATACAAATGTGAACAAAAATATTCTTTACATATAAATGAAGAAACAAAGGAAACTCCTCCTCATTCTCGAATCTCTGAGGATCAAAATGTTCTATCGTAGATTGTCATAGAGGATAGGTGTGAGTTAAGAGAAATACTTTTACATTATGACTCAATTTTTTCTAAAAAAAGTATGATGTAGGTCAATTAAGAGTTGAAAACCTCAAAGAATTGTACTCAAATCAGACTTACCAGTTCATCTCAGACCTTATTGTACTTCTCCTATTGAGGAAAGAGAATTTAAAGGTCAAGTTGAGAAATTATTGCAAGCTAGGTTAATTAAAGAATGTAATAATCCCTATTCAGCCCTTGGAACTTAAGCTTTTAAACGGGATGAAGGAAAAAAAGACCATGCTTTGCATAGATTTCAGAAAATCAAATGCTTTATGTAAAGCGAATTCGGAACCATTATATACCTCTTGTGAATATTTTATTAGACAAATTAGCTCGAGCAAAATTTTTCTCCACTTCAGACTTAGCTTTCGGTTATTGGCATATGCCCACTCGCCCAAAAGATACCGAAAATCTCGTTTTCTGCACTAACTTTGGGTTATATGAATGGTGCAGATTACAAAATGCATTTGAAAAATTAAAAGAACGTTTTATAACGAAACCTATTTTACATTTTTATGATCCTGATTAAACTTGTCATGTTTTTGTTGATGCTTTACAAATATTGTTGGAGCTGTGTTGTGTGTGTGTGAAACAATCTGATGCCTCAAACCTTAAGAGACTGTGAAAAAGATTATGCTATATAATTGTGTTGGAATGCCTTGCAATAATAGATGCTTTAGATCAATTTTATTATTACCTTCATGGTCAAAAATTTATTATACGTACTGACCATGCAGCTTCTTGTTTTGCTAAAAAATATTAAAATTTAAGAGGTTGATTATTTGGTTGGTCTCTCTAAAGCCAAGTATGTATGACTATGAAATTAAACATTTAAAGTGTTCTACTAACATTGAAGCAGATATGTTATCCATGCATCCGGTTGCTCATCACCTTCAACATTCAAGTCATTTGCTTGACGCTAATTAAATTAAATTTTATCACAAGAAGAAGAATCTATGCGGACCTAAATAACATGAGGTCAAAGATGTCATGATAATTAAAAAGAAAATTTTACATTAATCTGTCTCGTATCTGTGTACCATCTTCATTAGTATATCATTGTATTATTTTGAAATATTTTATCAAGCTTTGTAAATGTGAACTATATATTGCTGTTATAATTAGTTATTCTGATATTGTTGCTCCTTGTTGTAACCACTTAAAGAAAATATTTTGTGTGACACAGTATTAGGTACTCCATGCCATGACGATAGACAAAATAATTTATAAAAGTTTTAAAAACAATGTAATCAAATTTTGAATCATCGTTGTGTCGTCAAGGATCCTGTCCCAGTTGTTGTACGAGCCATGTGGAGGGGGGAATTGTGATGAATCCCCAACCCTTTACACATCAGTTGGGGCAAACTTCCTACCAAGACAACTCAACCCACCTCCAGCATAAATACTGATGGGAGGCCGGCCGGCAATGGAGTTGGTCCCCAAATAATCAGTAATTTGTATATCCCCCTTGTTTACAGGATGTGGTTGAAATTCCTAAGCAGGGACCGGGAGCTGGTGTCAACGAGTACGCAGGGTTGAACGGACTCATAAATTTAATTACAATTGCAACTTTGCGCTTGGGGATCGACCAATGGGATCGCGGGTAAAATAGTGCGTGTAGGCACAAATGGTGGGATTTGCCCTCCTTAAAAGGGCACCGAGTGACAATTTTCGGCAGATTCTTAATCACTAGATAGCTTTTCGTCTCCTTGTCCGGTGGACAATGCCAGCCTCCCATCGCCTCGCCTCCGTTACAGATAAGTGGAATTTTAATGTTTGTTCATAGTTTTCTTATTCTTAAATTTTAATAGTGTTTAATCTAAGTTCTAATTTCGTAATGTATTTTAAATGTAATAAACGAATTTATTTTAATTTTAATCCGAGTAATTTCAATAGTTTTGCGTTGTCTTGAAATTGATTAAGTTTAAGTACTAGCCACTATGTTGATGCGGACTAAGTTAAATAAGCGAACCTGGGTAGTTTTAAGATGTTAGTTAAATTAAGCAGAATCTTAAAATTAAAATTAATGAGCGCCGCATCAATACTTTGACAGTAGCTTCGGCGGACTTACGGAAAACACATGCACGTACGACACTGGAAAAAGACTCAACTCATGTAATGTGGCTAGGAGTACCAAACAATTTCCAGAATTCGAATAAAGTATGATATAATAAACGGCTGCCCTTTTTATTACTCCAAATATTGTTATATTTAGAAAAAATCACGAAAGAAAGAGTAAAAATAAATAGATACGAAAAATAAAAGTTATTATTAAATAAATAGATAACAAAAATAAAAGTTTGATGATTCCCTGAGAGCTTACCCCAGCCCCTCCTCTGCTTGATAGCATATATATATATATATATCGTGGTTTTTTGAGTGAACTTCAAGACATTTTATTTTAACCGCCTTTATTCCATGAAATTATTTCGTAATCTGTTTGCAAGAGAGAGAGACGGACACGTGTTAAAAATCAAGATTCCGCTGCTTCTCCAGAAGCCATATGTTCTATGAATACGCTTCTTATTGAAGAGATATACTTGAGAATTTAAGTATGACAGATAGGTAATAAAATTTAATGGTAGAAGCCGGCAAAGATGTTTAAAAGCCATGTGTTAAACATTCCCGAACTGGGTAATAAATTTAATACTTGAAGATGTAACGGGAAAATAAAAGTTAGATGGGGACTAGCAATTTAATTTAATTATCCTTGCATATATATATTTATATATACTGTTACGAATTTTGTATACAATAATGTAAATAATTTGTATTCGGATGTGCAATGCCTTTATATTACTCCATGCTATATTTATTTCATGTTAAAGTGGTAATATTCACAAGCAACGCCGTCCCTTACTTTATAATGGCGATTCAATGGGAACTTGGCGAAATATTGGCGATAGAGCCAAGTTGGCATCATTTTTGGTGACCATATTGGTGAGTTCGGGACCCTCTGGATTCTTCTAGAAATTAGTAGAGAAATCCACTAATTTTACGATCTATGACGCGAGCGCATCTTTCTGGAACTTTCGGTCCCAGCTATGAATAGAGCGATACTCGCCGCAACAGTCAGTCTGGTTTTGACTAGCGATTAGTGAACTTGCCTTGATCGTGATTAGCTCGGCTGTGCTTGTGAATAAGCTTATATATATGTATATTTTTAGATACTGGTAATTGTGTCTAAGTGCTGTTGAAGGTGTGAAATCCTTCTGATATTTATTCTGCGAATTTTGCTGTTGAGTCCTGTGTTTCAGGGATCGATATTTGACAAGAAATTATCATCGCTGTTAAAGAACTGTTTTGTTGTTTACAACTGATCCTCGAACCCCGATCTGCGTAACAATTTGGTGTCAGAAGTGGGATTTTATACCGATAACAACAGCGATGGATGAGCAACTGAAGGCTCTGTTGGAGGGCATTAATACCTTGAAAAGTGGCCAAGAAGAGACTAAGAAAGGAATGGAGAATTTCCAGAGAAGTCAAGAAGAGACTAAAGAGAGAATGCAGAAAGGCCAACAAGAAATGCAGAAAGGTCTGGAAACCGTACAGAAATGTCAAGAAGATCTGAAGAATTCTCTAGAAAAGAAAATTGACTGTGTTGAAGAGAAAATCAACAGTGTGGAAGAAAGAATAGCCGGAAAAATGGAAAAAGAAATCGCAGTAGTTGAAGAGAAAATAGAAAGGGTTAAAGAGCAGGTTGAAGAAAGAATTGAAGAAGTTGCTGTAAATTTTAGCCTTGTATCGCAGCGAGTAGAAGATCTTGAAAAGAAGCTTCTAGCGCGCGGGAATACTTTGAACGAAAACAAATTTGTGCCTGCTTCTCCAGTGCCTCTGATTGCTTCGCCAGTATCTGTGAAACTGTCCACGTATGATGGAAAAACTAACTGGGAGGTGTATATAAGACTCAATTTTCCATAATTTCAGAAGCTAATGGATGGACTGAAAGCGTCAAAGCATGTCAGCTGGCAGCATCTCTTAGTGGAGAAGCCACTGAATTACTGCAGACTCTTCCCAACACGGAGCGTCTTAACTTGAACTCCCTCTATAATGCTCTAATTCTTCGGTTCGGCCAGAAACACTCCAAAGACTACGCACGGCTGCAGATGAAAACAAGACTCCAGAAAACCGGAGAAAATTTGCAGGCGTATGCCTCCGAAATAGAAAGGCTCGCCAACTTGGCTCTCTTCGACCAGCCAGCAAATGTGCGAGAAATAATTTCCGTGCAGCATTTCGTGGACGGACTGAAGGATGGAGAAATTCAGAAGGCTATAAGAATGGCAGATGTTCAGGATCTAAAATATGCCCTGAAATTGGAGGCCACCACTCAAGCCAGTCGCAGAGACCGCCATTCCATTCGGGGAGCTAGAGTGACTGCGGATGCGCCCTCTGAATTTCCATGGATAAATGACATTGTAAAACTGAGGGAAGAAATGCAAACTTTAATGACTCAACGTCGGAACCAAGAGAAACGCAATTTCAAGTGTTGGGGATGTGGAGGAACGGGACATCTGAGAAATAACTGCCCCCGAGCAAGAAAGGAAGAGAGCCCCGTCTCTTCTTCGAAACAGGAAAACTAGGACATGGCCATCTCATGGGGCGGAGGTCGCCAGATAATGAAAAGCCCCATCACAAGATTCTCCAAATTACTGCAGTGAATGGCGGTGACAATGGACTTTATGCGATTGGACAAATTAATAACATCTCGTGCCGTATGGTTGTCGATACTGGAGCCAATGTGTCAATAATCAGGAAAGATTTGGCTCGAAACTCCAAAGTTAAAATTATCTGGACGCTGCCCTGCGTTTGTTTGCAAACAGTGACTGGTGACAAGATTTGCGTACATGGGAAAGCTGACATCACTTTAAGGTTTGGAAATACCGACTATCGCCATACGGCATATGTAGCAGATATTACAGATCCCTGTATCCTGGGACTGGATTTTCTGAAGAACAATAACTTCAAACTGGACTTTGAAAATAGCAATATGCATTCAAAATTCGATTACATCACTCTTTTTGGCTTACAAACTCAATTTGAATCCAACCAGAAAATTATAGCAAAATCCAACATCTCATTATCACCAAGAACTGAATGCATAATACCCGGTTTAGTAGCAGAAAATAGGAAATTCCGATTCGGCCTGATTGATTATCCTGACCCAGATAGTTCAAAAGCAGGAGTACTGATAGCTTCGTCGGTAGTAGACCTCACGAAGTCAGTCATCCCAGTAAGAGTGGCTAACATCAGTGATAAAAACCAGAACTATCCAGGAAGGAGAGGTAATAGCAGCTTGTGCTCCTGTCACATGTGTAGACCGAAAGTGCAATAGCCAAAGCCTTTCTTTAGAAGATCTAGTCAAGGATTTACTACGAAACACGGATTTAGACGAGAAACAGAGATGTGCTGCAGGAGAGCTGATAGCAGATTTCCAAAGCCTATTTTCAAGAACATCTGAGGACTTTGGAAGAACCAAACAAACTCAGCACCGAATTGATACGGGAGAGCATTCTCCTATTAAGCAGCACCCCCGACGACTACCGTTTGCTAAACAGGAAGAAGTCCAAACACTCATCGAAGACATGCAAGATAAAGATGTCATTGAGCCGTCGTCAAGTCCCTGGGCATCTCCCATCGTCTTGGTCAAGAAGAAAGATGGCTCTACCAGATTTTGTGTGGTTTATCGTCGGCTGAATGACGTGACCAAGAAGGACAGGTACCCTCTTTCAAGAATAGATAACACGCTTGATACACTCGCCGGCAATACCTGGTTTTCTACCCTAGATCTCAAGAGAGGATATTGGCAGGTAGAAATTCACCCTGACGATAAAGAAAAGACTGCCATCACCACGGGACAAGGACTCTGGCAATTTAAGGTTATGCCTTTCGGCTTGTGTAATGCACCTGCAACATCCGAGCGCCTTATGGAAACAGTCCTTGGAGGACTTTCGTACGAGGCCTGCCTGGTTTATCTTGATGACATCATAATCGTGGGGCGTTCCTTTGAAGAACATCTTAACAATATCAGAGGTGTGCTACAAAAGCTGAAGGAAACTAACCTCAAGTTAAGTCCATCCAAGTGTCCCTTGTTCCAGCGTGAAGTCACCTATCTCGGGCATATTATTTCGGCGGAAGGTGTTCAAACAGACCCGGATAAGATCTCGGCTGTGAAAAACTGGAACAGCCCTACAGATGTTCACCAGCTCCAGAGATTCTTGGGCTTGTGCACGTATTATCGGAAATTCGTGAAAGATTTCTCAACTATCGCCAGACCACTCCATAAGCTGACTGAAGCAAAACAGAAATTCATCTGGACGAACGAGTGTAACAACGCCTTTAACAAACTCAAGGACGCACTAACATCTGCTCCCATCCTGGCATATCCTGAAGCTGGGAAACAATTTATTCTGGATACAGATGCAAGTCATGAGAGCATCGGAGATGTGTTGTCCCAAGAAATAGATGGTCAGGAGCGTGTCATCGCCTATTTTAGTAAGTGTCTGTCCAAACCAGAAAGAAACTACTGTGTAACCAGGAAGGAACTGCTTGCTATCGTAAAAGCCGTGGAGCACTTCCATCCTTACCTCTATGGTCGACGGTTCCTACTTCGAACAGATCATGCATCATTGATCTGGCTACTGAATTTTAAAAATACAGAAGGCCAAATATCCAGGTGGATACAAAGGCTACAGGAGTATGACGTAAAAATTCGCCATAGAAAAGGATCAGCACACGGAAATGCAGACGCCCTTTCGAGAAGACCCTGTCCTGAGAGCTGTAAATACTGCTCGAGAGTCGAAGAGAAATTTGGCGTAATAGATCCAGTAGTCCGCCAAGTTACAACACCATCAACAACGGAATCCGACCCGTGGAATGATGAGAACATCAGAAAAGATCAACTGGCTGATTCTGAAATTAAACCAATAATAGAATTCAAAGAGTCATCTGATCAAAAGCCCAGCTGGCAAGACATTGCCTCTTTCTATCCTACAACGAAGCGTTACTGGGCTCTTTGGGACTCTCTGCCACTGAGAAATGGTGTTTTATATCGAAAATAGGAGTCTGACGACGGAAAAGCATTCAGGTGGCAACTAATACTCCCGAAGACAAGAATATCGACAGTCCTAAACGAACTCCATGGCAGTTCAACTGGTGGTCATTTTGGTGTAATGAAGACCTTACAAAAAGTCCGAGAGCACTTCTACTGGAACAATGTGCGGAGTGACTTGGAGAAGCGGTGTCGCACATGTGATCCCTGTACTGCACGTAAAGGTCTGAGAAAACGCACCAGAGGACGACTCCAGTTGTATAATGTAGGAGCGCCCTTCGAACGAATAGCTTTCGACATCTTAGGCCCGCTTCCGAGATCAGCAGATAGCAAAAACAACATCCTGGTTGTCATGGACTACTTTACTAAGTGGCCTGAAGCCTATCCTATATCCGACCAAGAGGCCCCGACTGTTGCAGAGGTTCTATTGCAATACTGGATCTCAAGATACGGAGTTCCTCTACAACTGCACTCCGATCAGGGAAGGAACTTCGATTCTGCAGTTTGCAAGAGACTGTGTGAGATACTCGGCATTGACAAAACACGGACAACAGCTTCACATCCTCAGTCTGACGGCATGGTAGAGAGGTTCAATCGGACCATCCTGAACAGTCTCTCTCTCCTGGTATCCAGTAATCAACAGGACTGGGACAAGAAACTGCCTCTTTTCCTGCTTGCCTACAGGAGTGCCGTTCATGAGACCACTGGTTATTCCCCATCCCAGATGCTCTTCGGACGTGATCTGCGGTTACATGTAGATCTCTTGTTCAGTTGGCCACCAGACGCTCCTATGGCGCCTGAGGAGTATGTAGAGAAACTCCAGCACGGATGGAGGAAATGCATCATTTGGCTAGGGAAAGAATTGGCATGGCTTCAGAGAAGATGAAGACCCGATACGACGCAAGAGCAACCGGACACGACTTCCACGAAGGCGACAAAGTGTGGTTATGGAATCCGAAACGTCGCAAAGGTCTCCTCTCTCCAAAGCTGCAGACCAACTGGGAAGGTCTTTCACAGTCCTAAAAAGACTGAATGACGTTGTGGTTCGGATACAGAAATCACCACACACAAAACCGTAGGTAATACATTATAATAGGCTAGCCCCTTACCTTGGCCAAGGAGAATAAGATCCTTAGCTTCAGACCATGGTCACTAACTATTTTGTAAATAATATAAATTGTGTTTCTCTTTTCTAATTCCTTTGTTTATTTTAGTGTTGTAATTTAAGTTTTTTTTTTTTTGAATTTATTTGCTTTGTATGTGTTGTTGAGTATTTGTTACTTTATATTCGATTACTATGTGAGTAGAATATGTCTGTAAATAGATGCCTCTTACTCAGGGGTTGTACTGCCCAGGACGTGCAGTCTTTGAGGAAGGGGCAGTGTTACGCGAATTTTGTATACAATAATGTAAATAATTAGTATTCGGATGTGCAATGCCTTTATATTATTCTATGCTATATTTATTTCATGTTAAAGTGGTAATATTCACAAGCAACGCCGTCCCTTACTTTATAATGGCGATTCTCAATGGGAACTTAGCGAAATATTGGCGAAAGAGCCAAGTTAGCATCATTTTTGGTGACCATATTGGTGAGTTCGGGACCCTCTGGATTCTTCTAGAAATTAGTAGAGAAATCCACTAATTTTACGATCTATGACGCGAGCGCATCTTTCTGGAACTTTCGGTCCCAGCTATGAATAGAGCGATACTCGCCGCAACAGTCAGTCTGGTTTTGACTAGCGATTAGTGAACTTGCCTTGATCGTGATTAGCTCAGCTGTGCTTATGAATAAGCTTATATATATGTGTATTTTTAGATACTGGTAATTGTGTCTAAAGTGCTGTTGAAGGTGTGAAATCCTTCTGATATTTATTCTGCGATTATTGCTGTTGAATCCTGTGTTTCAGGGATTGATTTTCGACAATAAATTATCATCGCTGTTAAAGAACTGTCTTGTTATTTACAACTGATTTTGCATAAAATTCTCGAACCCTGATCTACATAACAATATATATATATATATTCTTCCAATATTTCAATTTAAACAAAAATATTTTTAACAGCACCTTTCCATAATAATGACTTAAAATTACACCATTTACCCAATTATTTTAACATTCACATATGTATCTATTTATTGATATTGTTAAACAAACTCCTGCTTGAAATCAGAAATGATCTTTCACTATTTAAATGTCAAAAGTATTTTTTATATATCATTGTGTCGTAGCCTATCACTACCTCTAAGATTATCAACTCCCCTTCGATTATCGCCTGAATTTAGATGTGCCGAATTCATAATAAATTACTACTTATTTAATAAATCAATCTTATTTATTGACTTTTCTTAATTAAGAGATTACACAAATACTATTCAACTTTAAGAACAATAAAACACAGTGGAGTATGAGAAGGATTCCATAATCATGAACGACGGAATCCTAACTGAATCTACGGCGGTCGACGCGTACAATTATAGTTAAACACTTATACGTAATTTGGATAATTCAAACTAACCTGATACCTTTTGTTATGGCAGGTTCGTCTGGCTGCTTCTTCAATATCTGGATTCCTTTAATAGGCGGCTTCAATCTCAGCTATCTCTCAGTTCTTCCCGAACTGATTTTATCTACACTTTTCAATAGACTTTACTCACGACGACTATGTTTCCACTAGAAAAAGTACTCTCTCAATTCATTCCTCTCTCTCCTCTCGCTTCACTTCATTCCCCCTTTCATTTCATTTTCGAACTCGCTAAACACGAACTTATATAAAATATCTCATTTGCATAAATCACACTTTTGGCTCCCGGTGGAGATTGGTTGAAATAAATAAAACATTTAAAGAGTATATTTGAGAAGGTTAGTGAAACGCGTAAGCACCCGTCACAACCCCCTCCGAGAAAAAAAGCGTGACTTATTGAAGGTCTAAACGACCTGAAAGAACTCGCTTAATTTACCTAACGTCTGAAAAACACTGAACCTGCACAAAATTTTAACTTTAACTCTAGAATGCCTAAAAATACTGAACTTGTAGAAAGTTTTAACTCACGAACTTTAGAATGCCTGAAAATACTGAACTTGTAGAAAGTTTTAACTCACGAACTTTAGAATGTTTGAAAACACTGAACTTGCAGAAAATTTTAACTCTCTAAGTTAGAAACTTTAATTAAACTAGCACACAGAAGTGACTACTCAAAGGGGTACTCCACTCTAATTTATTGATCTTGTACATCATTTCCCTACAGTGCATCCCATTCGGGCGAAGACCAGGGGAAAACCTTAAGGAAAAAAACCCTGATCATGCACTTTACTTAAGTGCTAATAAATATAAAAAAATTTTACAATAATATCTTCGTACGACATCAATCTTTCATCTCATCACTATGTTCAGGGATTGCTGCCCTGAAAGGAAGCCTTGTCAATTTTTTCTAAAACATGACATTAAATGCACAGAACTTTTATACAACTTCCTTATTGACATAAAATATGGCATACATTATATTATATATATATAGTCTTATAACAAAATAACCTTTATCTGGTTTCATTTTCAAAAAATTCCCAATCAATCGCGCTGCGCTGTTAATGTTTTTTGTTAGTATTCCTAATTACGCCGCGCCCAGAAACCAGACACTACTTTTACATCTTAATAATTACACACAAAAATATATACATTTTTTTTACATAGAATATATTACAACAAACAATACAAGTAATCTCACATATAAAGCCTCGTCTTTAAAGTGTAGCAAAACAATTGCAATTCAACAAATGTTTTTCCACAATTTGGAAAAAAAATTAAATACAAAAGCTTTTTCAATCGATATGAAAATACACACAACGCAGTGACTTTTGTACGGTAATTTTACAAAAAAAATAGACTAGCCAACAAGGAAAATACTCTGAACTGTCTGTCAGAGGAAAAATAAACAAATTAGAATTATACAACCTGGCTAGTCTTTAGATCCAATCTGCATAGGCTTTGTCTCCAACCACGGCCTCTGAACTGGATGACCTTGTCCTAGGGCTGTCCTCTCTGCGTTCCCACCTTCTGGGTCTCCTCTTCCATTGAGTCCGCTGAAGCTGATATGCTCCTGCTGAGGCGTTCTTTCCACTTGTGAGATTCTGAATTTGGCTGCTGTCCACTCGACGTCGGCTCCGCAGGTTGTAACGGCAGTTCCGTTCTTGCTGGGCTCTGTTGTATTTGAATCTGTGGGATGGTCCTGGAATTGTTCCTTCCGATTTCCTCTGTTCACTGCGGGATGGTCCTGGAATTGTTCCTTCAGAATTCCTCTCTTCCACCTTTCTATACCGCTTTCTGGAGGGACGAGACGGCATTGACGAGGCCAACTTTCTCTTGTCCCGGGATACCTGGGCCTCTTCTTCCTTTGTATGTTCTCAACCCAAGATTCGGGCCTTCCTCTTTTCTCTCTCTCCGTCCAACGTGGCTTTCTTTTCCTAAAATTATACCCATCACCCCTCGAAGAAACAGCAGACTCCGTCCGCATACGTTTTTTCCTTCTCACCTCCTCTCCATCGCGTCTATTCGTAACTATATCTCTACTACCTTCCAAATTTTCTGATTCTGATCCTCTACGACAATTCCCATCACTTTCTGATTGCATTAATCTCGGCTGACTATCATCCGACCTGTCTGATGCTACTGCATTATGATCCCTACTTCTCGCAATTTCCGATTCGGCAACACTGTCCTCTGATTCTCTTTGATGGTAAATTCTCACCTGATCCACATTAACAGTTATTCTTTTACCAAACTTTAATATTACTAAATTATTATTATTTTTCACACTCAGAACTTTATAGGGGCCCTCAAACTTTGGCATAAATTTACCCACCATTTTCTTACTTGCCGAACTCAACGGGTGAGTTTGAACTAACACTAGATCATCAACCTTCACGCCTCTTCTTATTATAATATTTCGCCCACTTCTCGTGCTGGCGCTTTGTATGTATCCTAGCCTCTTCAAACCACTTTTCTATATTTCCACAAACTAAGTCTGATCCATCAGTTACCATTACTAATTTTTGAAATGGAGTGATTAAATTTCGACCTAAAAATAATTCCGCCGGTGTTTTACCCGTTGTCTCATGTACTGCTGTCCTTAAAGCGTAGCTAAACTCATGCAGAAATTGATCCCAGTTAGTGTGATTATCCGCGACAAAACTCGAAATCATTTTTAAAAGAGTACGATTAACTCTTTCAGTTTGATTAGCTTGTGGACGATACACCACAGTTTTAACGTGTTTTATGTTCAATCTGCGACATACTTGCTCTAAAACTTCGGATATCATTTGGGGGCCATTATCACTTATTAATTTAACTGGAGCTCCATAACGCGAAATATAATTCTCAAAAAATGCATTGTTAATTGCTTTAGCCGAAGGTTTCCTTAAGGGAACTATTTCAACCCATTTAGAAAAATTATCTGTTATTACTAAAATAAATTTATAGCGTTCCGGACTAGTTGCAGGGTATGGGCCTAATAAATCTAAAGATACGATTTCATTCGGAAAATTCGTTACTATCGGAATTAATTGACTAGCTGGTAATCCGTTTTTATAGTTGACTTTTTGGCATTGGTCGCAGGTTGCTACATATTTATAAATGTATTTCCTCATGTACGGGAAATAACACGCGTCTTTTAATTTTAAGTAGGTTTGCCTAGATGGCCCACCATCGACGAGTCATGGAATTCTCGCGTAACGTCTTTACGTAATGTTTTGGGTATAAATACTCTTAATTCACCTAGTGTGGTTGTATATTTTGCATAATATAACAATCCGTTAATTAATTTTAAAGTCGCGGGACCAATTTCTACAGATTGACTCATTAATGGAACTATCGTCAGGATTTTCTATAAACCGCAAGATATGACCTAACTCCGGATCATTCCTCTGTTCCTCTCTCAACTGTTCCCTAGACGATAATACTAACGACCTAATCACCGCACAAGACACCTTTGGATCTTCATTACTTTCTAACGGGTTTCTAGACAATATATCAGCCACTACATTTTGTGTACCTGGGCGATGTTCCCATTTTACATTAAAATTTGCCAACTTCTGCTTTTGCCTTGCATTTAACTTAGTCTTTAATAAATCTATCCGTACCGGTTCATCCGAAATTGCCAATTTTTCAATCTGCGAGTCCGGAATGATTAACGATTTCGTAACAAAATCAAAACTGATTTTTGCATGTGACATAAAATCAATACCTATGATGCATGGATATTGCATCTCAGCAATCACATGAAATTTCCACAACTTCGACAATTCCCTTATTTTAAATCGTAACTCAATTGTGCCCAAATTTCTGCATTGTGAACCTTGAGCCGTAACTACTTCAGCTAACGATTTCTAAATAGGACAAAAAGAAAAATATGATCGGTATGTTTTTTCTGAAATAAATGACTTCTCCGCACCTGTATCCCAGAGAGCTTTTATAAATGTATCATGCAAAAGAATCGGCACATACGGAAGGTCATCTGGTGATAACCGTAATGAATTAAGTTTAATTCTATTAGGAGGATTTGACTCAACACGATCTCTTAGAAAGTTTAAATTGGCATTTCTCTGCCTTCCGCTGTTGCAATCAACACGCCTCCAATTCTGCTTTGCTGAATCATCACTAGGACCCTTCCTAACCACCATCCTACGGTTCTGATACCGGTCTGTTCGCTGATTTGGTTGGTTGTAGCGATTTCCTCCCTCGAATCCTTGATTTTGATAATTATGACGAGAAAAATTATTCGCACCCCTGCTTAGTCCTCTTTGATCATTTTGTCTGTTTCCGACCCCTGTATCTTTCCAATTTCCATTATTCCTTCTTTCCTCGGGATTCCTACTCATATCCCAACCTCGTCTAGCAAAATTATTACTCGAACCCTGGTTTTCCCTGCAGCTATGACGTTCCTCATACCGGTCTACCAACTGAACTTTCGTTGTGGGGTTTCGAACTTCTAAATAATCCATTATTTGGGGTTCTAGTCGCATTACTATGTGATCGACCAATATTTTATCTCATCATAATTCAAATTTAAAGCCTTATGGACTTTTAATAGCTGGAAAATAAAGTCTGACCGGGCCTGACCTCTCCGTTGCTTCGATGAAAAAAACTGAGCCTCTAACTCTGATTTATTCCGTACTACAGGAAAACTATCCGAACACTTCTTTTTAAGCGTTGCAAACGCAGTCGCTTCTTCATTTACACACTCAAATCCGATGACCTCAAACCAGTCTAACGCTCTCCCAATTAAATGACCTTTTAAATACGCACATGCCAGATTCGCCGGTATTTCATAGTAGGCTATGTTATCATCTATATTTGTAATAAACTCAGACACATTTTCTTTACCCGAAAAAAATAATTCCGGCAAAACTCTAAATCCTGCACTTGCTCTTAATTCCGGTATTTCGGTTGGGCGCCAGTGTCATAGCCTATCACTACCTCTAAGATTATCAACTCCCCTTCGATTATCGCCTGAATTTAGATGTGCTGAATTCATAATAAATAACTACTTATTTAATAAATCAATCTTATTTATTGACTTTTCTTAATTAAGAGATTACAAAAATACTATTCAACTTTAAGAACAATAAAACACAGTGGAGTACGAGAAGGATTCAATAATCATGAACGACGGAATCCTAACTGAATCTACGGCGGTCGACGCGTACAATTATAGTTACACACTTATACGTAATTTGGGTAATTCAAACTAACCTGATACCTTTTGTTATGGCAGGTTCGTCTAGCTGCTTCTTCAATATCTGGATTCCTTTAATGGGCGGCTTCAATCTCAGCTCTTCCCGAACTGATTTTATCTACACTTTTCAATAGACTTTACTCACGACGACTATGTTTCCACTAGAAAAAGTACTCTCAATTCATTCCTCTCTCTCCTCTCGCTTCACTTCATTCCCCCTTTCATTTCATTTTCGCACTCGCTAAACCCGAACTTATATAAAATATCTCATTTGCATAAATCACACTTTTGGCTCCCGGTGGAGATTGGTTGAAATAAATAAAACATTTAAAGAGTATATTTGAGAAGGTTAGTGAAACGCGTAAGCACCCGTCACAATTGTAGTAATAATAACTAAAAAAATTTCATTATTCAAAAACAATATATGTATATATACCAAAATTTTTAAGAAACACAGACACATATTCATTAATGTTATTGTACAATAGTCCATTGCCAGTGGCGTAACGGAAAATGATTGCCCCCCCCCGCAAGGTTAGGTCTTGGGCCTCAAGTCGGATCTTATATATATATATATACACTTGTGCTAGAAAAAGTCTGCGTTCACCTACTACTGCTTACATAAACAACAACAAAAAAAAAGATTTATAAACTGGAATTTGAAATTTTTTTTAAAAATTATAATTTATTTAGATCATTCAAAGTATTGAGAATAACAAAAGTAAACGCGGTTTGCTTTCAGAGTTTTTAAAATAAAGACAGGTTTGTAGCGATACTAACAAAAATCAAGTAGAAAAAAATCTGCGTTCACTGTTTAGTAGTTAGTAACTTTTTCGGAGCGTAATATGCTGGTTCAAGAACGAATGCGGACTGTTCGTCTAAAAAGCTTTATTGCGAAATCTACTAAGTAACGAAACGAAAATTAGATATATCGGGTCCCAGCCAAAAATGGCTTATACCCAGTATCCCTGAAGATAGGGTGAAAAAGAAAGACCATTAGAAGAATAACGCCTCCCGGAGGGAGGCAAAATGTACGAGGTAAAGCCGTCACGAAATAAACCCTTTCGGGAGAAAACGTGGTGGGGGGAGGGGAGGAGGAAGAAGCATTGATGGGCGAAAAACGCCGAAGTTCCCTGCGTTAGCAGGGGAGAAAATGGGGAATGACGTCAGCTATTTTTCATCTGACCCAGTTTTAAAAGATAGTAGCGGAAGCGTGTGATGTAATTCAATGTGTAAATTAAGTATTTTTGTTGAGTTATGGGGGTTTAAGGGAAACTTCCCACTTAGAAGATTTGTATGCAAAATTAACTTTAGTATGTGGATAAGTAAATAATGTTTGTGCTTTAATTAATGGGTTGTCATGATTTTCGATACTTCTAAAAACATTTCTAGAAAGCTTAGTGATGTAGTTATCTATCGGCTCCATATGTAAGTCGTTGTGTATGACTGAATTCCTAACGTACCAAGGTGCGTTAGTAATAATTCTCAGAATTTTATTTTGTATGATTTGGATCCGTTTAGTATGGGTCGGTGCCGCCGCGCCCCAGATGGGGCAAGCGTATGTTATCACTGGGCGCAAAATACGCTTGTAAAGAATGACTTTATTTTCTAGGGAGAGTGGTGACCTTCTCCCAATAAGGGAGATGGCCAGAGCAATTCTTCCCCAGAATTTCTCAGATAGATAATCTATGTGTGATTTGTAAGTTAGTCGATTATCTAGATATAGTCCCAGGTAACGCACAACCGAGACCCATTGAATGTTGTTATCAAAGAGTGTGAGTTCAGTCTGTGGGTCGATAACGCCCCATTTTCTGAATACAATAGCCTGTGATTTATCTACATTTATTGCTATCCTCCAGTCTGTGAGCCAATTCTCGAGTATATCGAGGTAGTGTTGCATATTTTTAATTGTGTAGCTGAGTTTTACGCCCTGGGTCAATGCCGCAGAGTCGTCTGCGAATAAGCATGTACTGACGGTGGGGTGATCGGGAAAATCATGTGTGTATAAGTTGTACAAATATGGACTTAGTACAGAACCCTGAGGGACGCCTGAAAGGCAATTCCCTATGTCTGAAAAAGTGCTATTTACACGAACTCTGAAGGTTCGATTGTGTAAATAGTTATGTATCATTTTAATTAAAAAGTCAGGGAACTGAAGTTTAATTAATTTGTATGTGAGGCCATCATGCCACATCTTGTCGAATGCTCTCTTGACATCCAAGAAAACACCGACAGTGTAGAATTTACTTAGGAAACCCTCATTTATAATATTTGTAACTCTAATGAGTTGATGTAGAGTGGAGTGGCCCTCCCGGAAACCGCATTGTTCCGGGGAATGCAATCTATGGCTTTGCAGTGATTTTTAATTCTATTTAAGATTACTCTTTCGAAAACCTTAGCAGTGCAATTTAATAAAGAAATTGGTCTGAAGCCTTGTGGGAATTTGTGATCTTGCCCTAACTTGGGCAGCATGACTACATTTGCTATTTTCCACTGTGTAGGAAAGTGACACTTAATGAGGCATTTGTTGTAGATTTTAGTTAAGTGTGTAATGGCTTTAATAGGAAGGTATTTTAATGCTATATTAGGGATTAAATCAGGGCCTGCTGACTTCCTATTAGCAAGTGTTTTAATAATGCCTCGGACTTCGGTGGGGGAAGTGAGGTGTGGTGTGGCAGTTGGGAAGTTGTCGAAATAGTGATTCACTAAATTTTCGACTTCTTCAATCTTGTCGTCACTGTAGGGTTCAATATTTTCCTGAAAAGTGACTTCCAAGGTGTCTTTAAAAGCCTCCGCTTTTTCGAAATCAGAATAAGCTAACCCACTCGGACCATGGAGAGGTGGGATAGGGGTGAATTTTTTGGTAATTCGCTTGTGCAAATTGTAAAGAGAATTATCTTCGGTATTTAAAGTTAATAGAAAATTTTTCCAGGTCCTGTTTTTATGTTCATTGATTTCTATCTTAATCTGTCTGTTGAGAGCATTTACTTCCCTTTTATAGGGAGGGTATCTCGTGTTGTTCCAGAGTTTTCTAAATCTATTTTTAGCTTTAATTAGCTCTCGAATGTTAATAGGAAGGCGGAGGTGTGTAGTTTTAATTAGTCTAGTGGAAGTGGAAGAGTGAATAGCATCTGAGACCATACTGCTGAAATTTTGAACGGCTTGGTCCAAATCATCTATCGCAGGATTGCCTGACATATTATGGTGAAGAATTTCTTGATATTTAATCCAGTTAGTAGATTTAAGTGTTTGAAGTATTGGTGGTAAATGACAATTAGTTACGAAATCGAAAATAACTGGATTGTGGTCACTGCTAAGTTCATTAATAGTAAACACATTAGAGTGTGAGAGATTAACTGCAAAGCCTATGTCTAATACAGTGTTTGGAGCATTATGATTGAAGTGTGTTGGAGTGTCGGGTGCAATAATATCAATAGACGAGCCGACGGCCCAAGAGCTAAGGATATTACCATTGGAATTGCATCTACCAGGGTTCCAACTCGAGTGTTTAGCGTTAAAATCGCCGAAGAGAAAGGCTTTGTTGTTATGATTGAGGATAGCATTAAGTTCAGTAACATTAATGGAGCCGTGTGGAGTTTTGTAGATACACGCCATAGTAATAGTCGTGTTGTTTCCTAATTTGATGAATACCGTTGTATTTTCAAAAGTTTGAGTGGATTCTAAAATGGCGTGGTGCTTGAGAGAATTTTTAACTAAGATGGCGGTTCCCCCCCCTCTGTGTGTTGTGCGGTCACTTCTATGACAAGTGTAGTTTGGAATGCAGAACCGGTCCGGAGGACGAAGGTGTGTTTCTTGTATTCCGATTACGTCGGGATTATGGAAAATTATACTTTCTTTTAATTCATCAATATGTTTATTGACTCCATTTGCATTCCAACTGAAAACCCTGAGAGTGTTAAAATTTAACGCGCTGAATGTTAATTATTGTTTTGTTGAGTTTGTAGGGCTGCTAAAATCTGTCCCCACTGTGTCATCATGAGTGCCATTTGTTGCATGACAGTATTGGCATCTAATGTGTTGGATTTTACTGTGGCCGCAACAGCCGAAGCATATGACTTCTGTTGTGGCTGGGGCTGTACTTTCTTTTGCTGCTGCTGCGGTGTGGCTTTCTGTGCGCGCGCCTTGGCTTTCTCCGCCCAGATGTTGTTATTGGGTTGTGTTTTAGTTGGTGGTCTGTTGATAGGGTTTTTGGGGCATCCTGAATATCTACTAAGTGAAAGTGCGTAATGCCTTTTATACTCTTTTCGAGAGATTACAAGGGTTGCCAATTTGGCGAGAGTTCCGTCGCCAAAGGCGATAAAGACACAATACGGAACATCCCGCGCGGCGTTGAAATATCAGACATATATTTCAAATATAAAAATTAACATTATGCAATGTAACAATACAAAGAGTTAAATAAGAGCGAATACAAGTTAAACTAATTACAAAGTTAAAAGTTAATTAAAAATACATAAAAATACAATTAACACTGAAATGCAATTAGTTGCTTTACAGAAGACTAAGGTTGTCCCTTATTGGCAAAATACAAATTTTTGAAAGAGGTCTCCTGTAGTTACCTCTTGGCGTACGTACATCAACTACTCTGACATTTCCATCAGTACCTGGAATAGACTTAATAATCCTACCCAATGACCAATTGCAGGTTGGGAGTTGAGGATCTTTAATTAAAACCATACCAGGGAGAATATTGGGTTGCTTAAATACCCATTTTGTACGCTGTTGTAAATGACTCAAATAGCTGTTTTGCCAGCGTTTCCATATTGTTTGAACACATTTTTGGGTTTTCTGCCATTTATTAAGAAGGTTATCCTCTTTATCAGCTATGTCAGGTTCAGGGATAGCATTTATGGGTCTTCCTATCAAGAAATGGCCTGGAGTTAATACTTGGTAATCGTCTGTATCAGATGATAAGGGAGTGAGAGGTCGTGAATTGAGGATGCCCTCAATTTGAACTATTACAGTTATAAATTTTTCCAGCGTTAGTTTTACGGAGCCTACCACTCTTCTCAAATGATAATTAAAGGATTTTACTCCCGCCTCCCAGAGGCCACCAAAATTGGGTGCCCTAGGTGGCAAAAATTTCCATTTGATACCCTCTGAGGCTAACAGGGTTGCAATGGTTTCATCTTTTATGACAAGTTTGTACAGATGTTTCAGTTCTGCTGAAGCTCCAGTGAAATTCGTAGCATTATCGCTAAAAAGAATTGAACTTTTGCCACGACGTGCAAAAAATCGTTTCAAAGTGGCAATCAAAGAGTTAGCAGTCAAATCTGAAACAAAGTCTAGGTGAACTGCTTTAGCTGCCATACAGACAAATATGACCACATAGACTTTCTGAAATGTACCCTTTCTCTGTCCCTTATATTTGATTAGAAATGGGCCGCATAAATCTAATCCTGCGTTTTGAAAAGCCGAACTTGGCGTTATTCTTTCAGGAGGCAGATCCCCCATCATTTGATTGGCGCTAACTGGGTTATTCTTGAAGCATTCTACACATTCATGAACGACTCTTCGTGCTATGCTTCTACCACCAAGAGGCCAATATTTTAAACGTACAGTATTTAATAGAGCTTGTTGACCCAGATGAAAATCACGCTTGTGATAATACTGAAATATAAGTTTGACTAACTTATTTCCCGCAGGCAGAATTATGGGGTGTTTCTGGTTCCAACTGACATTAGAGTGGGAAATTCTACCCCCTACCCTTAACAAACCCTCTCTATCAATAAAGGGATTAAGAAATCTTAGCTTACTTGACTGGGGAACTGAAGATCCCTTTTTCAAGGAAGCTATTTCTGTAGAAAAATATCCCGCTTGAAAGTGTTTAATAAGGAATATCTCTGCCAAACCATATTCTTCAAGGGTAAGTGCAACGGTCTGTTTTACACCAGGTTTACAATTTTTAATAAATCTTAAAATAAAGGCTAAAATTCTAATTAATTTATGAAAATTATTTGTACGATCAAGAAAATTATCAATAAAATTAGAGTCTATATTCAACTTTAAAGTCACTTTAGGCATAGGTTTAAGTTCATTGGTATAACACTGGTCAGTCACAGTACTGGAAGTTCGTAAGCTGTTAGGAGTAGCTACAGTTATTTTCTGCAAATCAGGACCCTTCCACCACAAATCGTTAGTTGCAAGTTCCCTTACATCCAGTCCGCGAGAAATGACATCGGCTGGATTGCTCTCAGATGAGATATGCTTTCACTGGAAATCTTTGGATAACTTCTGGATCTGAGACACTCGATTTCCGACGAAGGTCTTGAGCAGGTTTGGTGGGGTATTAATCCACGCGAGAGCGATTGTAGAATCTGACGACAACTGCACGGACTCAATCTGCATCTTTAGAGCTGATATGACTCTGCGAGTAAGCTTCGACAGAAGAAGACATGCACACAGTTCGAGTCTAGGTATAGTCACGAGCTTGGTCGGGGCAACACGTGATTTACTGCACAAGAGTTGGCAATTTGATTCCTCGGTGATGGACACTGTTTGCATATAAACAACTGCTCCATAAGCTTTAGAAGAAGCATCTGCAAAGCCGTGAAGCACTACACCAATGGCACTAATCTTTAGAAAGCATCTTGGGACCTTGATTTTCTCTAAGTCGGGCAGTGTCTTAATGAAGTTCTCCCATTGCTGCGAAATATCTGGAGGAAGTATTTCATACCAGTCTAGTTTAAGTAGCCAGAGCTGTTGCATAAAAATTTTAGCTTTGGAAATGACAGGACCTAGAAATCCAAATGGATCGTAAATGCGTGCGATCTGGGACAAGACGTCTCGTTTTGTATAGCCGAGATTAAGACTGACGTTGGCTTTGTAAGTAAAAGTATCACTTACACTGTTCCAAATCACGCCCAGAGTCTTTACTTGGATTTCTTCGGAATTTCTGTCAAGTGGAAATTCCTTCGCATTGGTTGGAGAAAGGTTCGTGCACCACTTATGTAGCGTCATTCCTCCTCTTTGAAGAAGCTGTTTTAATTCCATCTGTAGAGTCTCAAATTCCGTTAATTCAGAAGAACCCGAGAGGCAATCATCCATGTAAAAATCCTGGAGGAGAACCCTTGAAGCCAATGGGAAGTTCTTTTCCTCATCTAAAGCGAGTTGTCGCAAAACCCTGGTTGCCAAATATGGAGCGCTTGCTGTTCCATATGTGACAGTTCGTAATTCATATACTTTAGTAGGAGACGTTTTACTACCTTTCCACAAGATTTTTTGAAGCCTAGTCTGAGTTTCATTTAACTCAATCATTCTAAACATCTGCTTTATGTCCGCAGTGAAGGCGTAAATGTGTTTGCGGAATCTAATAAGAACTGAAAACAGGTCTTCCTGAAGCACACCTCCCTTATACAATAAATCATTTAAGGAATAACCACTAGTAGTTTTAGCGCTAGCATTGAACACGACACGCAGCTTGGTTGTCATGTTGTCCGGTCGTAAGATACCGTGATGAGGTAGATAATATCCCGTCTCTGACCTAGAATCCTCCTTCACTTCCCTCATGTGATGCAAAGATTCATATTCATTTAGAAAATCTGAGTAAAGCGCCTTCATGGTAGGGTCACGTTCTAAGCGTGTCCATAGTTGATCCAATCTTTTAGATGCAATAATCTTAGAATTTCCCAAAATGGTTTCCGGAAATTCTGGTTTCAATGGCATAGATACAACATATCTGCCATCTTCCTTTCTTGTGTGAGTTTTCTCGAAATGCTCGCTGCAGTAATTTAATTCATCGCTATTGAAAATTTCCCGAGGTTCAACGTCTTCTATTTCCCAGAAGTTGGCAAGAGTTTTGTTTAGAGCTTCAAAGTTTTTAGCCAAAAAGCAATGCTTTGTCGAAATATGTAAATCTGCGTCTGAAATTTTACCCGAAACTAGGTACCCAAAACAGCTAGACTGCAGAAATAAGTCATTCCCAATCTTTATTTTATCCATTTCCAAAAACGCAAAGAACAATTCTGCCCCTAACAACAAATCTACTCTTTGAGGAATAGAAAATTTTGGATCAGCCAGGTGTATATTACTAGGAATATTCAAATGAGTTACATTAATTCTCTTACGCCCGTATTCACCACTAACCTGACCACCGGTTAGGCGAAGGAAACCCGGGTTTCGCCGAAAGTGCTATTCACCATCCTAGGTTAATAACTTAACTCCGAGTCAAGTTAGGAAATTCTAACCTGGGTCACAGCCGGGTTAGTTTTAACCACGCATGCGCAGTATGCGAGTTTTCGTGTGTTTACAGTTTTGAAGCTGAGTTCGGATTTCTTTCAACTCTTATGAGGAATTTTTTGAAATTTCCCCAATTTCGCAGCTACTTTATTCAAAGTATTCTACGTTATTCAGAAGAGATTATTAAGAAAGTATATTAAGAAAGAGTATAAGAGTATATTAAGAAAAAAAGAAATAATGTGTGTGAAGAAATGGACGGCTACGAGTTTCTCAAAACGGTATGTAAATCTGATTTTTTGTTTTGTTTTTATGATTAATTATATATATTTCAAATTAATAGAAATTTTTCTTGAAGTGATGCTATGCTAAACAAAAAGTTAGAATACATAATTATCTTTCTGTTGGCTGTTTAATATAAGTAGCTTGTAACATAAATGACATGTTGAATTGGTCAGCAAGAATTAGCATTCTAATAGCAAGAAAAAACATTGTGATCTTATGAGATTTGTATGTGTAAGATGCTTTTTATTTTTTATTTCCTAGTATTAATTATTTGACTTGGACATTTGTGCTTCTATGCTTTTGTGGTATTATCTAGAAACATTCCCTTAATCTACAGCTGATGCTAAATTTGTGTCTATATTTCTTATAATCATTTGTAACTATGAGCCAGCATTGTCTGAAGTATTTTCTGATTACCTACATAAATACTGATTTTTTTTGCAGATGTTCAATATTAAATAAACATCAAATGTTTACATTTTACCTTGGATATTCTGATCAATATTTGTTGCAAACCTAAGCACTTCATTCCATGTAGTGTATATATCAGTATTTTCAGCAACAATGCAGCCTGTCTTTCTTTCAAAACAAATCAGTTGTATAAAGACTACCATCTGCTAGGAGATAAAGATCTGTTTTCCAAATCCTTATTTCATACATAGAGTTCACAAACATATTATACAGATCAACCAGAAAAAAAAAATCACAACTATTGATAGTCAATGATATATATAAATACATATATAATATTCATTCTTACATATATTCTAAAACTGTTCAATATTTTCAAAGCAAAATTTTCCCAAATTATCATATGTTAAAATAAAGAAATCTTCACTGATTGTGATTAATAAAATTTACTCCATATATTAAAAAAAGGTGTTTAGATAAACATTTAAAACAAATCCAGAAATATATTAATGAAATAGAAGCTGCTTACATCATGCATTACATGACTGGCCATGAAAAATTAGTTTGCTTACACCGAGAAATTAGTTTATAATTTGAAAAACTAGCAAAATGAAACAATTTGTATCTTTCTTTTGAAATAAAAAGTAGATTGATTTACATACCTTCCAACTAAACTGCACAACTTTAGCAAAGTTAAAATTTAAAAATAAAAAAAAAACTAAAATTGCTTAGAGCATCTGTATAAAATGTAAACAGCAAATGTTCTAGTTACAACATGTAACTTGCTTATTTAGTTAGATATAAAACAACATTCCTAGATAGTTATTTAAATTATATTTTGTTTCAAGTATAATAAATTGCATGTGTTAACAAGAAACACTATCGAATGGAAGTATGCCATCCTCAAAAGAAGTTTTCTGTGTCTAATTAACTTATTTGAACTGTCAATTGAGGGAGTATCAGCAGTAATTGTTGCTTATTGTGTTCTGCACAACTTATGTATGTGTCTAGGTAAGAATGCTCTGTAATTTAGTTACATGTCAAGACTTTGTTAACTTCCAATGTATATAAATTTAAATAATCGCATCTTTCATCATGTTTAATGTTTACATTTACAAATTCTTACATGAATATTGCATGAATTCTACTTAGTTTCAAATTTTACAAAATACTCATAAATTATAAATGTAATATTGTACATACTGAACATAATTCTAAAAAACTAAAGAGTAAAATGTGAAAAAATTTCAAAATTTTTCACATAAATGTTGAATACTTAAAATTGTTAAGAATATACTGCAAAAATATTAATTTCAAAAGAAATGTTTGAATTTTACACAGGACATTATGAAACAGACTGGGATGAAAGTACACCTGTATTCGTGTTATACTTTTCTCGAGAGAAAAAAATTGTGAGTCACAAAACATTTTAATACAGTCTAGTTGTCAAAAAATTTCAATATATTTCTCTTGCATATATACTACCTTCAATTTCTCAAATCCTCACTTCTGACAACTGAATCAATTTTATTACAATGTTTGTACTTTTCCATATTCTGTAATAACTGGATAGTTATATTTGATTTAATAATACTGATCACTTTGATTTTCCATAGGAAAACCATTAAAATTTTGCTGCCCCCTAAATTCTTTTTTGAGATACAAGCACTGTCACTATCTTCATCCAATACTGATTGATAATGAGCTGTTTATGTTTGAAATATCACTCTTTCTAAACGCATTCATATCATACATAAGAGAAAATGCATCCATGTGAAGCAGTTATATTGAAAAATCAATGATGAAAACTATACATAAAAATTTTTTGTGTTGTGTTTTTTTAGGACCAAAATAAAAATCTGCAAAAATTTAAACAAAAGTTCCCTTAAAATTAATTTTTTTTTTTATGTTTGAAGTTTGCCTAAATATATTATAATGTGTTATATATTATTAAAACATGTAATAAAATCTAGACTTTTTGGACTCATGAACATTCTACAGATATATATGTTGGAAAAGATGTTCCATCAACTCATACACTAAATAGCTAAATTTAAAAATGCATTTACATAGTTAGATGCAGGAAAATGATTCGAGAATTGTTATTATTATTATTATTTTGATAAAATAGTAAGAACCATGCTGAGAGATATTTATGAGATTTACTTAATACATAGCTTCAACGTATTACAAATCATAATACTTATATAGTTTATCATTTAATATACTATTGTAGGGGATTTCGAACCACCTGCAGGTCCCCAGATTGAAGCTTTAGTACTACATTTAGAGCTGAAAAACGAAGATTCAACACCAAGCATTGAAGGAAGACCTCGTTGCCCAGCTGATTTTGTCAAATGAAATGCCGTCACAAATTATTTCTCTGATTAATTAATTTTTTGTATTTTTATAAAAATCACAATTTTTGTAAATAAAAATAAATTACCACAAATTTTTGTAATAAAAGTTATTTATTCTATATTTATATTATGATTTTGAAAAAAATTGAAGATTATCTTTCAATGTAGCCTATAATTTCTCCTGCAACTCATTTTTAGCTACTTCCATCTTTCTTCAATCTCCATATATTTTATGAATTGCTGATGCTCAGCTTTTATGCAAGCAGCAGCGGAGGAGCTGTTGGCTTTTTGGGATGTTTCCTAACCATTGTCAAGGTGCTTTTGAGAGTTCTGGCTGTCTTTGGAGTTGCCTTTATATTGACTGAATCTTTTATATGATTTTCTTTATTCCTGCATTTTGAATCTGTTAAATAAAAAAATAACATGTTTAATAGGAATACAAACTAGTTATTAAAAAAAATTGAAGATTATCTTTCAATGTAGCCTATAATTTCTCCTGCAACTCATTTTTAGCTACTTCCATCTTTCTTCAATCTCCATATATTTTATGAATTGCTGATGCTCAGCTTTTATGCAAGCAGCAGCGGAGGAGCTGTTGGCTTTTTGGGATGTTTCCTAACCATTGTCAAGGTGCTTTTGAGAGTTCTGGCTGTCTTTGGAGTTGCCTTTATATTGACTGAATCTTTTATATGATTTTCTTTATTCCTGCATTTTGAATCTGTTAAATAAAAAAATAACATGTTTAATAAGAATACAAACTAGTTATTAAGTTAAAAAAAACAACTATTAATATCTGATGGGTTATGTAAAAGAATTCCTTTTGTTTCAGATAAGTAATACCAATTTGTGTCTTGATTCAATAAATTAAAAGTTTATTATTTAAACTACTTAATAACAGCAGTTTGTTTTATACTAAGCTGCTTGATGGATTTAAAAGTAAATGATCACTTGGATCAAAATTATGGGGAAAGCAAAAATGATTTAAATTTAAAAAAAAAACATTTATTAAAACATAACTTGTTTTCTTTTTTTTTATACTAACTTCATAAACTTATTTTTCACATGATTTGTAAGGAAAATGTTATCAAAAATCAGAAAAAGAAATAAAAATTATTTTCTTTTGTTACCAACAGCTCACACATTACCACAAATAATCAAATATTTTTATCTAATCCATTTGTCATAATTCATGTCTAATTTGTCATTTGTTTAATCCATTTGTTGTTTTGATAAATTTTATATTCATGCATTTGAATAATAAAACATAGAAGTTGACACATTAAATATTCTTGAGATTCTATTTGAAAGAAAAATATTATGACTTAGTTTAGGTAAAAGAAAGTTTTGTTTACTTTTTTCTCTCTGTCAGTTAAACATCTACAGCAAACTTTATCTTTAATATTTTTTTAATACTATTTAATGGGTAGTTTAAAAGAAACTTATGAAACATTTCAAAACAATATTTTAATTTTTAAGAACAAATATGCTTCCTCTTTAGTGAGACAATCTCCTTGGGGAGGGAGCATTAACTAACAGCTTTCAATTTCTTATTGGCTAAGATTTAATTAAAATATTGTAATAACTCTAGAGAGAAATTTACTTACTTAAAATTTCGGTTTTGTGGGCGTCAAATGGCGTAGACATTGGCGACGTCAGGGTAGTTCCAAAAACCTCATCTCAAAGTCTGTGAACTCCATTTCTTACGATATTTCACCACACCTTGTTTTTCTACTTTCTTGACAAAAAACGCTGTTTTTTTTAAAAAATTTTTTATTTCCATAACATTGACGGAATTGTTTTGTCGTTCGTGGATTCATTACTCCGTCAATGTCATTCAATTGCCGTGTTATTTCACTATATGCTTCGTTTTTTTTAAACAACTAACCGCATGTTTCTTTGTTTTCTTTTACATACTAGTGTTCCCTTTCTAAATTGCGTAAAATAAACTTTGAAAGTATTCATTTTGAAGAATAAACATTGAAAAAGAATATGCAATTGTTCCGATAGAAGTTTAGTTCAGATCACGGAGAAATTAGCCGAAGTCACGGGGTTTTCTTCGACCAATGAGAATCGACCAGTAACCCCAGGTTAGGAAACCCGCAGTCAAGTAACCTGAGGTCGAAAAACAGTGTAGCCCAGTCATCTTAGTAAAAAAAAAGGGTCAACTGCGGAATGAGAGATAATAAGCTGAAAATTTGTACAGACCCTTATTTTGTCACTCTAAATGTTGTCTCATAAAATCTCATGTCCGCGTCTTAAGATATTCAAGGTCAAGAAACTCGTTTTTTTGCAAAAATCTCGTTTCCTATGGCTTTAATGCTATTAAAATTTATTATAAATATTATATAGAGAATAAAGTTTTCTATAACTTTAATTGAAACATTTTTTTTTTGTACATCAAACCATTTTTGAGATAGAGGGCGGTGCACGTGCAAAGCTTAGCTATCAATTTCCCATTGCGAATCATTTCTGACGTTTGAGATTTGAGCGGAAATCTTTTTTCTTATATAAATAGATGCATCATTCAAACCACTGATCGGAATGTTTACCTTTTCTTTTTGCAATCCCAAAGCTTCTGCTGACCTTGAGCTAATAAAACTTGATTCTGAAGCGCAGTCTAAAATAGCACGCAAAGGTTGTCTGATTCCTTCAGAATCCCTCACATAAACTATTGCAGTATTAATCAAAATACTGTTATTTCCATTAGTATGGAATGAAACGTGAGCGTTCTCCGAAGAAGAATCGGGTTCCGAATGGCTTAAGATTTGTGAAGAATTCAAGTCAGGACCCAATGCTTCAAGGTCAGTTTTGTAGTTAGTTGATGGCGTCGAGTATTTATGAAGCAAAGTATGATGCTTCTGCTTACAGACAAAACAAAGATTTTTAGAATTGCACTTTGACACAGCATGAAATTCACTTAAACAATTCGTGCAAACTCTAAGTTTTTTAACCAAATCAGTTCTGTCCGATAAATTCATTGCCTTAAATTTATGGCATTGATACAATGCGTGCGTTTGCATTCTACAGACCTTACAAAAGTTCGGTTTATTAGATTTAATAACAAATGATTTTAATCGTTCATAATTTAATTTTTTCGGGATGTTCTTATTAATGCTGCTCAAAATTTGATATCTTCTCTTCAGAAATTCAAACACGCATCAAAATCAGGAACTTCATTGTCTTTTAATGTTAATTCGTATTGTTTTCTTGTTTCCCGATCTAATTTATCCAAAACCAAATTTAATAATAACGCGTTTGATAGTTTATCTCTTTCGAGTTTATCTCTCGATCTAAGATTTTTCTTAATATTATCTAATAGGATGCGCAAATCTCCAGATGACTCGTATTTCATTGCCTGCACATTGAGAATATTTTTGATATGACAGTCAACAATAACTCTTTTATTTTCGTATCTTTGCTCAAGAGCTTTAAAAAGTGAATCAAAGTCATCAGCAGAAGTTTCAACTATCTTAGCATCTCCCCTCAGAGCACCGCGCAAACAATGTAGTTTTTCACTACCCGAAAGTTGAGAATTTTCAATTACGAGATCACAAAACTGAGTCTTGAATAAACCCCATTCCTCCAATTTCCCCGTAAAAGTTGGAAGAGGAATTTTAGGTAGTTTTATTTGGGAGCCTTTAGGCTGACTATTGTTAAGCATTGACGAAGATTCTGCTTCGTATTTAAATTTATTAATTTACGCGTTTTCAGACGTACCTTAAAGTCTTGCAGATCATCCTCCAATGAATTCAGACTTGGCTCAGCTTCAGCGTATTCAGTATCATTTGCGATCCTGTAATAATCGTTCTTCAATAGTTCGAATTTATCCTGTAATTTTAACACAACATCCAGTTTAGCTTGAAGTTCAGGTATCGATAGGTCCGTTTGTTTCTGTAAAGCGTTTGCCATTTTTGTAAGCTGGCATTTGATATTACCACGTTTGCGGTTTAACAGAGTAATTCCGGTTTCGCTAGAAGTCATGATTCTGTCTCAATGATTAACAGCAAAATCCAAAGAAACTGCGGGTGAACTAGTTGTTCATCAAAAATACCTTTGGCTCGATAAGGACCAATGTTTCGGAGCGTAATATGCTGGTTCAAGAAAGAATGCGGACTGTTCGTCTAAAAAGCTTTATTGCGAAATCTACTAAGTAGCTAGCTAAATTAATTCTTGTCGGTTTACAGCGCGAAGCGCTTTACCAGTTAAAAGGGAAAGAAAACATGAGAAGTAGTAAATCACGGAACCGTGGGCAGAGAATTGTCACCAGGTGTCCGCGCTAGGCAGACAACGAGGAAAATCTGGAGAAGCGCAGAAAGGAAAACGATCGCTAACTAACAAAAGGAACAATCAAAATGAGCGGGCGGGTAGCGAGTCCACTACAGAGTCAGTTCGGACGCAAAAGAGCAGATGGTGTTGTAAAATCTACTAAGTGAAAGTGCGTAATGCCTTTTATACTCTTTTCGAGAGATTACAAGGGTTGCCAATTTGGCGAGAGTTCCGTCGCCAAAGACACAATACGGAACATCCCGCGCGGCGTTGAAATATCAGACAGTAACTATAAAAATTGTTTAAAAAAGATAAAGTGTTACTTAATAGTTGTTTGGGTCTTTCGAAAACTTCTTAAAGTCGTTTCGGTATTGAATTAACAAGTTTAGTGGTTTCTTCAGAGCTTATCTTCATTCATTCGTCCATAACAACACTCTTTTCTATTCAATTTTTACAAGAACAACCAAAGACAAATTTGAAAAAGTTTATATTTGCTCAGATACAGATATTCATAAAATTTTTATATACGTATTTTTATGATTGAATATTAACGTCGAAATATTCAGCTACACCAGGAGTTTTTGGCGACGACCTCGTAATTTTTAACCATGGTCAAGTGACGATCACGACACTTGAGGTCGCACCCCCTCTCCTATATTTCCACACTATACCAACGGGAGAACATTTGAGCTTTGTCAGTATTTGCATCCATATCTCCCCTACACTGCAAGTCTTACAACGGTACTAAGCTAGAACTCATGACACGCTAACCACGAATCCATTACCTTGACCAGTAGGCTGCGCGGCCACTACGTATTTTTGTAAAAAACTTTTAAAAATAAATTAGAAAAAATAGTTTTGATGATATCAACCTACAATATTAAAATGCCTACTGATCATATCATATAGATTTGTTTTCCATGTCCAAGAATCAAATTACCTCTACCTTATTTTTAAGAAACGTAGTATTTATTGTAAATAATCTAAGAAAATTTCGACGGTGTGCTGCCTAATTCTCAAGGTCATGGACTTGTTTCCTGTGTGTCAGGAGTCCGACGATAGATCTGGTTCAGAAACTAACACGGTAATAACATTAATATGCATATGTAAATGCACATTTAAAGAAACCATTTGAAATAAATTTTTTAAAATACATGTTATTACAAACTTGAGGCTTTTTTTTAGTAGGAATACGTAAACGTGTACTCAAATCACAACTTCGTGCGAAAGCCTTATTGCATATTTCATAAACATGAGGCTTTTCCTTGGTACGAATACGTAAATGACTTTTTAAATGATCGCTTCGAGAGAAAGCCTAGATAGGTATTTCCCAAACATGAGGCTATTCCTTTGTATGAATAATTAACAGTGTATTTAAGTCACCCCTTCCTAGAGAAAGTCTTGTTACATATTTCATAAACATGAGGCTTTTCTTTTGTATGAATAAGCAAATGTCTCCTTAAGCAACCACTTCGTACGAAAGCCTTGTTGCATATTTTACATACAGAAAGGTTTTCCTTCGTATGAATACGCAAATGTCTATTTAAATCCCCACTTTGTGAGAAAGCCTTGTTGCATATTTCACAAACATGAGGCTTTTCCTTCGTATGAATACGTAAATGTCTTATTAAATCTGAACTTTGACGGAAAGCCATGTTGCATATTACACAAACATGAGTCGCTTCCTTGGCATGAATACGTAAATGTTTCTCTAAGGAACCACTTTCAGAGAAAGCCTTGTTGCATATTGCACAAACATGAGGCTTTTCATTTGTATGAATATGTAAATGTTTCTTTAAGTTACTACTATCAGAGAAAGCCTTGCTGCATATTTCGCAAGCATAAGGCTTTTCCTTGGTATGTATACGTAAATGTATATTTAAAGTACTACCTTGTGAGAAAGCCTTGTTACATATTTCACAAACATAAGGCTTTTCCTTGGTATGAATACGTAAATGTGTTTTTAAATGATCACTTCGAGAGAAAGCCTTGTTGCATATTTCACAAACATGAGGCTTTTCCTTGGTATGAATGTGTAAATGTTTCTTTAAGGAAACACTTCCAGAGAAAGCCTTGTTGCATATTTCACAAACATGAGATTTTTCCTTGGTATGAATACGTAAATGTTTCTTTAAGTAACCACTAACAGAGAAAGCCTTGTTGCATATTTTGCAAGCATACGGCTTTTTGTGGGTATGAATACGTGAATGTGTACTTAAAGCACTACCTTGTGAGAAAGCCTTGTTACATAATTCACAAACATGAGGCTTTTCCTTGGTATGAATACGTAAATGTTTATTTAAAGTACCACCTTGTGAGAAAGCCTTGTTACATATTTCACAAACATGAGGCTTTTCCTTGGTATGAATACGCAAATGTGTTTTTAAATAAGCACTTCGAGAGAAAGCCTTGTTGCATATTTCACAAACATGTGGCTTTTCCTTGGTATGAATATGTAAATGTTCCTTTAAGGAATCACTTTCAGAGAAAGCCTTGTTGCATATTTCACAAACATGAGACTTTTCATTGGGCAGGTTACTTAAATGATGTTTAAGGATATCATTTTGAGAGGTAGCCATCCTGTTAGTTTGTTATTGGAAATCTCAGGCGAAATCACGTAAATCCTATTTAATATTAATTGACATGAAGAGGGTGCATCCTTTTCCTGGAAAGCTGTGTATAATTATATAATTTCTTATGAATCGAATGCAATACTGAAATCTAGTTGTATTTTAAATTAATGCACAAAATGAAATTCAGCTGAATATCACATTTTTAAATTAAACAAGAGGTATCATCAAACTATTTTCAGTTCTGTCTGCTGAAAATATTTTAAAATGTATTCCGATTATTGCAAAATTGCAGGAAAAGGGAATTTTTGAATAAAAAATTACATTCTATACTTCAATTTACACAAAACGTAAAAGTTATGACACAATACTTGTTTTTCATATTTCTTTAGTGTAAAATTCAGAAACGACAGGGACCAACTTATGTTTTATAAAACAATAAGCTTGTAGTGAACGATAAATATCATGCTGTCCTTTTATAAATCATGAATGATTGATATGGAGTAGCAAACCTTGAAAAAAGCAATACTCTTGGTGAGCCACAGTTTTAAATGCTATTATATAGTTAAAAACCTTTGAAACTGCACAGAAATCTTTTCTCTGATTGGATATCTTAAGAGCTTATAAGATAAATTCGAAATATTTTGTTGAAAATTCACATGACTAAACTGCTTTTCTAAGATAGACTTTATGCAAAAATCTTCGGGAACCAGCATCATTCAAATGAAAATATATTGACAATTTTTAGGTGCAGAATGTTTTTTTCATGCACATCTTGCATTTTTTCTACGTCTCTGATTTTCTTCCTTGTGTTGGTACGATTCTGGAATTCTACACTTGTCGAAATTTTCCTATTCCTCTGAAAATAAAAATAGCCATCAGTAACAACATTGAAATCATGAAAAAACATAGAACAACTAGAATATATCTTACACTATTAAAATTCGAAGGTAAACAAACGTTTCTATCTATCTATCTATGTGCGTCTATCTTCTCACGAACAGCACCACGCAGAAAGTCGCGGAAGGTACCAAAAGATCTGGAATTTTCCGGGGAAGCCGTATTGCCTATTTATATTCCGATATTGTAATTAGTTAAAAAGATATTAATTAAAAACCTTAAAACGCCTAATTGTTTTACTCCTGCCGGTTGTTTACTTGGGCGAACTTCCCTTCCGTTTCGGCCGAGCGGTAATCTTACGTTTTCCACCATATTAAAATTGTCATCTAATTTTCGGTGTCAAAATTAGACAAAAAATAATTACAGAATCGGAAAGATCATTTATTTCGCCACGACACGGTGTAATTTTTTTTGTGAAATAACGATATTTTCTATTTTTTTCGAATTTTTTAAAATAGTGTTAAAACTGATGCGTTTTTATGAAAATTATTTCTAAATCGTTGGGTATGAATTACTTTTCGTGTTATTAAATCGATATTATACACTAATTAACTTCAAGCCTTTCTCTTTTAGATCCATTCATTTAAAAAATAAAATTCCCAAAACTTGTTTTTAAAGAACTTTTAAAAAGTAGTCAAAATTTTTACTTCACATTGAATAACTTCGTCATTTATGAAGGTAATCTCACAAAACCTTTTTTCCGTGTGTACAGTAATATTATCCGCAACACATATACGAAGATTGAAAAAATTGCTTCAAAACTACAGATTTAAAAAAAAATTGTGATTTTCGTAATCTTATGTTTTTCTGAGAAATAAATTAAAAAGTAGTAATTTGTACATTTTTTATTTCAAAGTACGTTATTTTTGCAAATAGTTGGTGATGTTTGAGAGCATTAACGTAAAAATTATGCCCTTAAAATGAAGGTAATGATTTTTAAAATAATTTAAAATACGCGATTTTACATTTAGCCAAACATTGGCGTCGAAAATTAGCTTTGTGCCAAAGACTTCTGACATGTTTCGCCTTCGACCGCATCTAACTCAAGGGTTACACTAAAAAAATTCTGCCTTAAAAAGGGGGAAATCTGTAACTTTGGCGAGTAAAAAAAAAAATGCGAGTGAAAGATTTATTTTATCGTCAATTCTTCTTTATATAATTTTCAAAAGTAAATAACTATATTTGTCAGATTAAGATGATAAAATGCATTCAATGTATTTCTGAGATTCATTTAAAATATTTATCAGTATCGAAATTTTTGTTCTCTTTCATAAAACTTATAGTTTACTTTAAAATAACGCGTAACTGCATGAAACTTTTTCCCCCGTGTCAAATATTTCAAAAAATTCTCACAATTTTACTTCAAGAATTAAAATAGTAGTGAAATTTTGTAATTTGAAAAATTTATACTTTCTGTTCTTTTTTCAGCATACAACTATTTTTAAAAATGCTACAGTTTCGTTTCCGCGAAAAAACTAAAAAAATTAAATGTTTTTATCAGATAGTATTATTTTCTTTTTGAATGATTTTTTTCAGTGAATGTGTACTTATAACTAGGTTTTTCACATAGTGTTTTTCTTAGCAGTTACATATCTTTAATCAAACATCCAAACGTTTCAAGAGCTATCTGTAGAATTTTTTTTTTATTATTATTTATAGATAATGTGGATTTAAATTAATATATTTTTTAAAATCAAATGAATATTTCTATTATTTACTTATTAAATTAATTATTTGTTAATAAAAGGTATATCGCCTATTATTTTGGATAAAAATACGTTCTAGAGCCTGGAATAAATATTTGTCCTCAGTGCCAGCCTAGCGGTAGCTAGGCTTCTACTTCAGTTACGCAGTATACCTAAGAAAGGGAGTAAATAAAGTGAGAATGATAGGTTCGCCTAAGCTAAAACTAGCTTCAGCGGTCAGGAGGTGGTGAGGGGGAGGTGGAACATAGTTTCCGTATAAACGGAAAACAGCTTTTTCGTTTCGTTCTTCAATCCGAAAAGGGGGTTTTCGTTACGCTTAACAGAATGGAGAGGGTTGAATTCTTAGAAATCAGGTAGTATCTTCGTTGCGCTATGAGGCAAACGGTACATGAGGTGAGGCTGGTTCATGAAGTTAGATTGAGAGCTAATCGTCGGGTTGTCATGATGATGGATTGCAGAATGGAAAGTTGAGGAAAGACTCGCTATTAGGGTGTGGATGGGGTTCAACACAAAGTTCTTCGTGGAGAACAGATTTTGGGATGTACCTCGGAGCTCTGGCTATGACTCGAAGCGCTTTATTTTGAAGTCTTTGAATATCATTTAATTGTGTGTTACTGGCAGATCCCCAAATGGGGCATGCATACGTTAAGATGGGGCGAAGGTAGGTTTTGTAAATAAATATCCGGTTATTTAAAGAGAGTTTGGATTTCCTTCCAATCAGTACGTTCTACTCACAGACATTTTTAAGCTAACTGTAAGTAGCGATTGATTGATTAATGAAAACCTGAAAATTATTTTATTATTTTCGATTCCTAAAAATTATCTATTATTAAAAAATGATGACTTTTTTTTTTACTCAAGCATCAAAATAGTTTTCTTTTATTGTTTAAATTTATTATTTTTTTACTAAAGCAATATTGTTTTTGATATGTCATGAATAGAAACTTGAAGATAAATCTTATATCTGAGGGGAGAGTCAGGGGAAAATAGTTCTACACTCAAATAAGCCACTGTAACACCGTGCAGTAGAAAGAGAACTGAAACCTGTTTGACATTAGTAAGATCTGGAAGATATTTTTTTTTCGAAAAAGGGAATTGTAGTGACGTTTATATAAAGGAATCACACACATACCAGGAACTTTGATAAAGGAAGGTGAATTTCCATGGCAGTATGTTATGCATTCGGAACAAATTTTTAAAAAACACTCAAAATACTTAAAACAATCATTTAATAATTTCTTCTTTTATAAAGATAATTGCATGAAACATTTTTCCCGTGTGTCGAATATTTCAAAAAATCCTCACAATTTTACTTCAATATTTAAAATAGTAGTGAAATTCTGAAATTTGAAAAATTTCTACTTTTCTGTCTTTTTTCAACATACAACTATCTTTAAAAAGGCTACATTTTCGTTTCCCGGGACTAAAAAATTGCAACGAAAGAACTGAAAACTGAGTGAGTGATTTTTTAATTCGCACTGTTCGCCTATTCGAGGGTTATTGGCGATGGACCTCGAAATTTTCAACCATGGTCAAGTGACGAGGACGACACCTGCGCTTTCACCCATCTCTAATAATTAGAACACCACACCAACGCAAGAACAAATTTCGAAAAAGGGAGTTTTAATGACATAGTTAAAGAAATCACTCACATCGCGCACATAAGAGCTATCGGCCTGAGGGAAACACAAAATTTCCATGGGGATGAAGTTATTCACTCGGTAAAAGCCAGTGCAACGCCGGGCTAAGCGGAGAGGAAAGAAACAAAGAAATCAAAGTAATTTCGAAAAATAATATTAAAAGTGTTGAATTTGTGAAGAGAAGGGGAAATGTTAAGCGACAAAGCCATGACACGCACTCACGGGTCATGCACTCACATCGTACGCGTCAAAACCACACAAAAGTGTTGGCGTCAGAAAGAAAGGAGGAAATTAACATGGGGATTTAAGTTATACCCTCGGTATAAGCCCGTGCAACGCCGGGCCATGAAAGCTAGTAGTTAAATGAAATAACTGCATCACAGTGTACGATTCTCAGAAAAACAATTTCTTTCGACATTGTTTGCTATGCTATAGTATATCATTGAAAACATTCATTAGCCCTTAATATATTCCAATGCAAACACTTATTTAAAATTTCACGAGAAAAATGTTTTATGCACAGAATATCATGTTAGATTTGAGAGATTCAAATAATTTCTATACACAGAATTATTTCATTTACCCTGTCTCTTTCAAAAACATAAGCAACTCTCATTTCCTAAACTTAATTTTGCTTTACCTAAACGCCACAGGATTGGGTAAGATAGAAAATTCACCAATCTACTTGAAAAATAATTCTATCTTGTTTTGAAATTTAAAATAAAGCAAAGGCATAGTAATTTGTAAAAAGCATCATACATATTAAACATTGTAATTTTAAAGATATATTTCTAAGTTATAATCACATGTTTAAAGAATTTTTTTTATAAAAATGACAAAATAATAAATTTTTATATCAGTGACGAAGCAGTCAAAACAAGTGACAAAATTCAAGTATGGATGCAAACATGTTTCGAGGTAACTTTTCAGGCAACCATGCAAAGCTTCTATGATCATTATAAACTATTCGTTAGGCAATAGCATTGGCTTCTGTTCAAAACTACAATTCTAATCTGGCATGCTATTTCCTTTCTTTTTGCTTAACATTATAAACATGGCTATAAAAGGAATTTCACCGACTACGCTATATACCCCTGAAATGTGAGCAAAATCAATTGAAAGTAGTGCAACGAAATACACTGAGGTGCCACTGAATGAAGGATAGCTACCTAGTAGCGAGTAGAGCCACTTCTGATCTTGATAACGAATGCCCCACAACGAGGCATAGATTCAACAAGTTTCTGGAAACGTCCCACGGTAATGACTTGACAAATATTAGCTAAAGCTGTCAAAAATTCATAATGTTTGTTGGTGCTATGTGATGGCCTTTCCAAACTTGTTGCAAAACATCCCAAATAGGATTTAAGTCTGGGCTTCTAGGTAGCCAATTTATAACAGAAAAGTTAGAAGAATGCTCATCCAACCAGTAGCCTACCGAGACTTGTGAGAGGTACAGTGGTCTTGCTGCAAAACTCCATTGTCATGCAGATAACAGAAGAGCATAAATGGATGGAGGTGGTCACTGAGCAACTCTGTGTAACGTATTGCATCGAGGGAGGTTGGTACAAGCACCATAGATCCCAAATAGTCTCACCAAAAACACCCCAGATCCTGATTGAGCCACCATGCCCTTGCACGGTCCCAATCTCGCATGCAGGATCCATTGCTTCACGAGTTTGACGCCATATTCTTAGACCCCTGTCGGTGTTAAGTAGTTGGAATTGTGACTCATCATTTTATGCTACTGAATTCCAGTCATCTCTACTCCAGTCCCAGAGCTCTCTTGATCAGGCAAGACGTGCATTCTGTTGGCGAACACTGAGCAATGGTTCTCTCGTAGGTCGACGGCTCCAGAAACCTAGACGGTGAGGCGAGCATTGCACAGTCAGTTTACTGACTTTGCGACTGGCACAGTCATTCAATTGGATGGTAATGTTAGCTAATGTTTGGATTCCCTAGCAATGAACAATACACCTGAACTGTCTCTCAGCATTCACTGTTGAGGCTAATTGTCCTTTGCAGTTTTCCCGATCGATTGTTTTATGTCCACAATCCATATATCAGACAATTTCGGAAATTGAATGGTCCCTGTGTCACGCACCTACGATTTATACATGATCAAAGGCATCTAAATCAGGCAGTTTACCCATACTGGCAATTCCAACAACTAATTAAGAACAACTACAGTACGCGGTATGTATGAAGTTACAACAGCGCCCTCACTTGAGAATAAATGATGCGCAATGCTACACAAATTGCTTAGCCCTTTCTATTCAGTAGCACTTAGTGGAAATTTAATTTTTATTATCAACTTGAAGAAGCAAACCCTTAAGAATCTATCAATCAATCGTATGAAAAATTTCCTCTATTTTAAACGTTTCAAACAAGCGTTTTTAAAAACAAAGTTTTTGTTCGAAAAAACATCAGATACCACTGGGGATTCTCCCAAGAAAACAGAAAAGGCTGTCTTCTTGAAAATCAACAATAATAATATGGAAAAGAACTGACGTTAACATTGTTAGACATATATGTGGAAAAACGTGATTGTTAAAATGAAATGATAAAAATTCAATTTTACTCCAAAAAATCCAACTTTTATTGGAATTTTCTGAAATAAATATAAGTCTGAATTCAAAAATAAAGAATAATAATTATATTAAATAATACTTTTATATTGCCTTTATGCTTATTTTACTCAATATATCCGATTTCAATTTTACACATTCATTGCTATAAGAACAATTTTTTTAATTAAAAAGGGTACTTTACTGTATGATTAAATTTAAAAAAATATATATCAAAGTATTTTTTTCAGGTAATCTATAAAAATTTTATGAATTAAAATTAATCTTGTTATTGATAAATTGTTTTTAAAAATTTCCTAAATATACCATAATTCCTGCTACATTAAATCTTAAGATAGTATACATAAGCGATATTTACATGTGTAATAATATAAATAATTAGACTGAAATACGTTTAATGCGAAAAAGCTTAAGATAAAATATTGTTTGACTCGAAATGATACAACGGTCCCAACAAACTACTATGTATTTTCACTCTCTTAACACAAAACGAAAATCGCTTAACACGAACAGATTTCCCTTCTAAGAATAAACAAAATACATGAAACATCAGCCATGCAGGTGAGATTGAAGAGGGGTGTGAAATGAAGGTGGTTTCATGTTTTGTAGAAAGAAAGCTAACTTGGCTTTAAAATACTCTGGAAACAGCTTCTCACAAGAGCCAGTTTTGCTTATCCAAGCTTTCATCCTCCACCCCTACAAACAACACACAAATTTCTCCAGTGGCGTAATGCACGCCTCAGGATTCTGGGATCCAAAGAGTCACTTTGTAGGGAGGCTCTAACATTCTCCACCACACAACTGTATCTCTCATTTGTCGGCTTTGCTACTTGATGATGAGTGTATCGCAGTGTAAATAAAAATCAGTAAATTTGGTTCGCATTCCCCCCCCCCTATTTTAGAACTTTTTACGAGCACATGGCAAAAAGCTCAGGGGAAAGTAAAGAACTATCTCAATTAAAATGAAGATGGAGCTTCTTAATGCTGTTGATTAAAAACTATAGACAAAAACAGAAATCTGTAAAAATTTGGTATAGCTAACTTTTAATTGAAAAAAAAATCAAATTACGGAAATGTTTGAATATATCTATAAATAAAATCTATTCTAACAAACTTAATTTGTTAAATATATGTTTTTTACTTTTCTTTTTGCAATATGTTTTAACAAGAAGTTCTTTTAACACGAAGATTCCTCTTTATAAAATAATTTTTGGGTAAATTCTTCTAAGGGTGAAATCTGCATGTTACTTTTAGGGTAAATCTAGAAGTTGACATGGAGCTTAACAAACATTTACTTGATGATTGAGGAAACTGATTTTGGATATGCCTTTTTGAATAAACTAAAAAGGAAAATAATTTCTCCAGAATATACAACAGAAATCTATCTAAGATGTCATAATTTTCTCGAAATTTTGTGTGAGCAACTGTTAAACAGAATCCTTTCATATTATGTGAAACTTCGAAAAAATAATTTCCCCTGTTATATTATTTAAAATTTAAATCGTCCTTTTTGATGTATATCATCTTTTTTCTCGGTTGCTGGAGTGATTTCGTGAAAAGGGACGGAAATGCGTAACAGGATGTCGGGGAAGCATGCGCTGTTTGATTTCACCAATCAGCGCGCTTGGTAGTGTGACGTCGTGGCCCCACATTGAACATGTACGTTAAGCTAATTATTAGAGAATCTCTCGTTGTATTCTATCAGCCGTCTTTTCGGAGTCTCTTTGCTCCTTCCTTCGTCAGCAGGCCTCTCTCTTGGGTATCTCTCGTAGGAGCCTGTCCGGAGTCTCTTCCTTCGTCCGCAGGGTTCAATTCCGGGAATCTCTCGTGGGAGTCTATCACGAGTCTCTCAGCAGTTCATCAGGAGTCTATCCGGTCTGTCCGGCAGTCCGTTCATTTCCCCGTCTCTTTCTGAAGTCCACTCTTTTAAAGTCTAGGGGAGTGTTCACTCCACGCCCCTCATCAATCCCCATTGGCCGACCTCAGGGTTTTGCACCCGGCACCAACGGTCTTGCACGTCATCCATTCGTGCAGAGATGACAAAAGTCCGGTCCCTCTCAAAGGTTCCCGGCGACAAGGGCCCGGCTGACATCTGGCACTTCAAACACCTCGCCGCCGCCTGCAGAGGCGCCAGCATTCAAGACGTACATTCACTGCCCATGAATAGAAATAATGCAGCGATGCCTAGTCCATTGTGTCCCCCAGACACACCGACGCCGACGGTCCAGCTGTCTGATACAACACAATGCAGCTAAAAACAAGTTTTCTCCAGCTGTGGAAATGTTTATGAATAGAGGAGCTTTCTCCATTGTGACGACGTCACAACTCCTTCCCCCTGAAAACGTCCATTTCACTGGACTGCTCTGGTCCAATGTTCCGTTCTTATGACTGACTCAAAAACAAAGAATGTCTTAACAATGAGATCAACCAGGACAGCAATCCAATAATAAAAAAAAACACTCAAAAATATGATAATAAGTAAATCCAAAATTCCATAACATTTTACACACTTTACAATAAAAACTTAAATTTCAAATCTTGGATTCTTTTCTTAATGTTACATCTCATCTTAAAAAAACTTAGAGTTTTAAGTGAATAAGTTAAATGATAAAATTTTACTAATATTACTATACGTTAAATCACACGTAACTACTGTACTAGACCTCTATGTGCTTACACTTGGCTGAGAGACACAAAAGATTTTCAGTAACACATAAATTTTTGTTTCCACCATATACACACAATACAGTAATATAGACACAAAAATACAATAAAAAGTTAAAGTTAATTAATAGGAAATTTTTAAATGACTGCTTATTCCAGTCTGTTTAATCCAATGACACTTCCATGTAACTTTCTTTAATTAAAGTAAATGATTTTTTTTAAAATTACATTTAAAAAAAACTGTAAATACAAACATTTGGAATTATTTGGGCTAAACAACATTAGTTTAAAGATAAATTTCCATCTTGACACTTTGCACACTTTCTCACAATATTTATAACAAGTTATTCCCCAATTCATTATCTTTCCTACTACAACGTTGGGTAAAGTGGTAATTATGGCACTATCATTAAAAATACAATTAACCTCGTACTTCCTCAGCTCACGAAATGAACTCACTACATCTCTATTAAGTACACGTAGGAAATTTTCCCACTGCTCTAATTTACCTTTGGTCGGTATGAATTCCGATCTCACACTCCTCAACCCTTCTAATACCAAGTCTATTTGCTTTACACGATTTTTCCAAATTTGCGCCAAGATGTCTATATTAACCAATCGACGTAAAGCAAACTGCGGTAACCGTTCCAAAACCTGAGTAGTTAACTTACATCCATAAGAAGATGCGCATATGATCTTAAAACTCCTTTTTCTAATGTAAATGCCAAATGGCATTACGTATGCGGCATACTTCTGATATCTCAGCATGAGTGAACGACGAAAGTACCACTTCCACAAATCCAGTACCATGACCCACGAGGCCGTGCTTTTCTTCTCTACAAAACCTTCTCTTTTTAACAAAAGATGAATCTTGGCTCGCGTCACCTGGTTCGAACGCCTATACTTAGTACACGTGTACGAGTATCGATTCACTTCTCTAAACTTAACAGCGGACAATGTACGATTGAACTGCCCCATCTCGATTACACTCACATCCCTAGGATACCCAAACTCCTCTCCCAGAGTATTAATCAATCTCAGGTATATCCAAAAAGTTTTAATTTTAAATAGTTTTCCTCTACTTAACTGGTTATCCCTCTGGATTAAAGAAATCTTCCCGCGATCTGGAGGAAACCTTTCTTTATTTCTATCAACGACCATTCGTAAATAGTTAACTCTATCCGGCGGTAATTTAAAGTGCAGTTGACTTTCCCTTAAAACACCCCGAAAGTCAAAATCCATACATAGCTTTACCGGATAGGGGAATTCGGTTTCTTTCTCCATTCCCTCCGAGCTATTTTCTGTAACAAAATTTACAAATTCCGGCCTCCTACGATACAGTTTTACCAAATTTACACGATAAATTGCACTACGGTCCCTTTTTCTCGGTAAATCGTAATTAAATTCTAAACTTGTCATTTTACCAGCCCCTAACCAATTCTTATCAATACCCTTTGAATTGGAGGGAATCAAACGCATTCTTGATTTATCTCCGACATCTTTCCTAACAATGGCGCACGCGTAAATTTCTTTCCCTTTCCTCTGTTCCGCTTTTATACTAGCTATTGTAGGGTTTTGAAAACTTTTATGACCTACTGTTAGGCCCGCTCCCCTTTCAACTGAGAGTTGACTAGCCTCCTTTTCATCATTCTTAATTTTACAACTCAATGTTGCAGGGATAGTAAAACCCGTATCTACTATCAATCCTCGAGAACTTACTCCTATGTCCTCATGATTTATTACTGGCTGTGCAACCGTCATCACAGCTGTAACACTCTCCTTAACTAACCTTGACCCCACCTTCCTTTCAGAATCACGAATTCCAAAAATATCGACTTCTTTCCCTTTCTCATGCCTAGACAGTTTATCCTTCTCTTTTTCTACCCCTCTCACTTCGGACGGGGGATTAACACACGTGCGTTTCACACCGGGGGGTCACAAATTTCAATTCTAACTTCAGAAGGCATGGCGGTTTTTTCACTTCTATCACCATCCAGATTACTCACCGGCCTACACTTTTTAATCGGTTCACTAACTTCCTTGGACCGATTTCCTGACAAATAACTCTCCTGTGCGCAATTCGCGACTTTTATCTTCTACTTTTAGATGAGATGCCTGATTTTGTAACCTATCTCGGCGTACAGCTCTCAATCGCTCTAATTCTAGTTCCCTCATTAGTTTACGCTCTTCAAACCCCTTTATTTTAAGTTCCCTTTCCTTATTTACACGTTCACGCTCAAGTTCCCTTTCCTTATTTACACGTTCACGCTCAAGTTCCCTTTCCTTATTTTCACGTTCCCGTTTTTCTTCCAAAATACCCTCTAACAAACAATTAGCTAATTCTTCATTATAGTATTCACTCTGACAAATTCTATTCTTAATTTCTATCTTAAGTAAAGTATTATCGGCTTCGACTCCCATTTCTTTCGCCATTTCTACTAATACGTCTTTTCTTTGCCTTAAGGTATCCGACTACGTTCGGAGACCTATTTTTTTATTTTTCTAAAATTCACTAAAATATTTACATTTTTAATTTCATTTTTTGCACTATGATAAAAAACACAGTTATAAATAATATACATACATTAAAATTTACAAAAATTTAAAATTTTAATGAAATTTTAATTAATTTTTTTAATTTTTTCAAAGGCTCTATTTTTAAAAATAATTTATATTTTACAAAAAAAATTGCTGCAGCACATTTTTCAAACACATTTCTAGAGGTTGTACTACAAGTTTTAAATTATTTTCTTTTAATCAAAAGTTATAGCTAATCGAAGCTACAACCTATGAATTTCATTCAAATTTTCGATACTTTTATAAGGAAATCCAACTATAAAATCACTAAAAATTGTTCAATTTCTTAGCTGCTAGTCCAACCTCTAGATAATACTATTAATAACATTTGTGTAAAATTTCATACAAGTATCTCTATTGGCTCTTTAGATATCACATTTGAAATATCAAGAAATTTACAAAAAAACAGTTTTGAGAAAAATGCATTTAAACTTTATAAATGTAATTTCAAAACAAAATATCACAAGTATATTACTAAAACTCTAATGATTTATATTTTAACACCTCCACTCCTTGCTATTTTATTAAATTTTAACTTTCTTTGGGCCCTATATTTTTTTTCTGGCTGATTTTTAAAAAGGTAAAGAATGTTGTTTCGAGTCACTGTGCGAATGATGGCAAGAAATCTGTCATCACGCAGTGTATAATAATTTGCATTTATGCCAAAAGCTTTCAAACAAACAAATAAAAGCTTTGTTAAAAATAATGACAGCAATATGGGTACCCAAAGAAAATGTTTTCAGCTCAATAAAAGTTTCTTTCAGAACAATTTGCCGAAAAAACGCGTTAAATGATTTGTTTACATTTGTGTCACACCGGAGGCAATTTTATAATAACTGCTTATCAAACAACTTTGTATACACAGGTTTAAAAATATTTAAAAGTTTCATGGAAAGGCTTACACCTTTATTTATATATATTTTTTCCGGTGGCTATTCTTCATTGATACTCACACCAGCTCTCAGCTCCATTTGGGCATGGTGCATACATGGGTATCTCTCTGATGGAGCCACCGAGAAAAAATGCCGCACTTAGCAGAGCTTTGACGTGATTGGTGTTACTGCCATAATAGTTTTGAATTTTATTAATCATAACACTGGAAAGTTTTTCTTTCCCACCGAGGTTTTTCTGGCTTTTCTAAGTTTTCTTTGCCGAATACTCACACTTTCTTAGAAGTATATTAGGCACTCATTTTATGACACTGTTGACATCAAATAGATCTTTAACTAAAATGTATCCTTGGGAATCACCATCACACACCATAGAAATCAACATTGTTTTAAGATCTCGTGGTATAAAATCACACAAAGATTTTGTACGCACAAACAGATTCCATGATTGAAGTAAATACCAGATGAATGCAGGAACACGCATGTTCGACTAGACATTTAGAATTCTACAAAACTTAGACATAATTTCCTAATCTGGAAGTTTCCCAGTGGCGATGGATAAAGTTTCTATAGAAACTTTTAGGGAAGAATGTCCATGTATCTGTCGTCAACGGATATTCCACATTCTCCAATTGACGTGTTGGAACATTTTGTAATGCTTTTTACAACCAACACAGCAGCATTCATGACATCTTTAGCCGTTGATGTAGCAGCAGCCAAGATATTTCTTTCACAAAGTCTATATGCTCTTTTTGCCATACGGCATAACATATTCAGCTTAGCACGTAACTTTTTCGCAGACAAATGTCATCTTCCAATAACTCACATTCCACAAATAAGTTGCAAATTAATTAAAGTTTGGTTTTTAAGCTTTTTAGTAGCTGAAAAATTGACAATAAAAGTACATTTGGAGCATTTTAAAGTCACATTAGAAGTCAGTCCAAACAAGTAATCTTCATGCAGGTACAGATTCTTCTCAAAACAATTGAAGAAACACAAATTGAGAAAAACATACTTCCCAAAATATTTAAATAAAATATTCCATAACCTCTTAATGTTCCATTAAAACATTCTTTGCACTGTGAAAAATTCTTCAGTGAATCCAGTTTTTGTTCATTACAAGTTTGAATATTTGCTACTTCCAATGTTTTTGTTACCAATCTACTGTTATCAGTCCACTGTTGCATTTTCAAGAAGTTATTTTTATAGTTTTATGAACCATTATAACTTGAATTTTTAAAGCAGAATGTATAGAAACCATCAACGATCAAAAATTGTACAATTAAATCGAAAAAAGTTAAGTTTTTAGAAGAAATTTAGGATCAAAATTCGTAAGGCACAAATCAAAACAAAAACATGTGAGGTCAGAAGAAACAATGTTGCCAATCGCAAGATCGAATTAAAAGATCGAAATTGTTGCCCATCAATTAAATAATTAAAAAAATTGTCAGAAATAGTTTTTAAAATTATAATGGGTTGAAACTGCAAAAATTATCGGTAAAAGCATGTTAAACAGACAACTTCCGGTTTCGATTTCACCACTTCCGGTTTCGAATGACAGCTGTAAAAATATTTTAAACATCTGTAACTTTTTTTCTAATTATCGCACAGACAAAACAAAGACAGATTTAGAAAGCTAATTGCTTGAACTTTAAAATGGTAAAATAAAAAGGAAATGCGATTTTTGACCGAAAATGGCATTTTCAACGTAGTCGGATACCTTAATAAGTACGCCATGATGCACTAATACACACAAAACCAAAACTAAGCTTAATTGTCCCAAAAAATTTACAAAACTCAACGCACACTAGAAATACACTAGACCTAGACTTAACTATAA
>BMAO01012157.1:0-21136 GCA_019973975.1 Trichonephila clavata | reverse complement strand
TTTTTTTTTTTTCGAAATTAGACCACAAAAAAAGTAGTTTAGTTTTTATATTGAAAAAAAGCACATTTAAGGTTTAACTATTGCAAACGGTAAAGCGATTTGATTTTGGATGCCCTACAGTGTTCTAAACCATAGATTCTCAACGTGGGCAATAACGCCCCTTTGTGGGCGTTTGAGGCTTTCAGGGGGGCAGTAAAATACCCACAGAAAATTAGGGGGCGTTGAGAGGTACGGAGGGGCTTGGGCAGAATAACCAATGTAATCTAAAAAAGACTAAAAAAGAACACGCTGATTATATACTAACAAAAGTAATCTTTATAATACTGGTTTACCTTATGTTGATTGTATGTATTTAAATCATTTCTATATCACATGTACGAAAATCACATATTTCGGTAGTTCCGGAAGTGGATGTGTGAAAAACTTTAAGATTACATTACATTCAGACTACATTAAACTGAATGATATAGTGCATTTTAATTTTTGTAGTGCACGTGTTGTCTTTGTCTGTGAGCAGTAGAAAAAATGTTTCGTCCACTTGCATTTCATTTCTTATATTATCCAAGAAACATAATTAAATTAGGTTAACCAGAAATCAACATGTGAATTCTTTAAAAGGCTGAAACTGCCAATTTATATTTATTTCGAAAGAAGAATGTTTTATATGAATTACTGCGTATCGTCAAAACCCCTGCCATCCTTATAACACACACACAGGTAAGCTAAAACTTTGTTCCATTCAAAATGAAGAAGAAATTCAGTAGCGTTTTAATTCCATCAATATCTTATCTATGACTAAAGATATAATATTACACATTTAAACATATTGGTGGAATAGCTATTTCAGATTCGCAAGTAAAAAAAATTGGGGCTTTTGAAAAAATTAAATTAAAAAATATATTCTCTGTTAGTAATAGAATATTTTTAAAAATTTAACTCTTGTTTTCACCATATATTACGTACACTTTTATTTCTCTAGAGTGGTAGGGAGCGGTATCGAAATATTCACTAGAAAAGGGGGCGTCAGTTCAAAAAAGGTTGGGAACTTGTGTTCTAAACTGATGTAAAAATAGAAATCAGCCCCGTTTGAGTATTTAAAAAAACACACACATTTTCGCGTAAAACGCGTTTTAAAGAATGACATCTTGCTGAAAGTAATGGCATCTGCTTTTACTAAAATACCTGAACAGAAAATGATTAAACTTGGTATTTTTATAAAGCTAATAAGATGGCCTATAAAATAAAATCATAAGAAAATTGTCAATTTTTGACAAAAATTCACAATTTTAGGGTAGTCGGAAACCTTAAGCACTTTAAGATTTTTTTTTTTTAATTCTACATTTTGGAAACGATAACCTTTGTCATACAGCCCATATTGGTCGTAAAAAGTTATTTAGTTAAAAAAAAATCAAAAAACTGGAACGAAAAATAATTTTTTCAAAAATTGTAGTAGCAAATTTTCTAGGGCGAGAAAAGGAAAATGCATTGAAAATATTTCGAAACGAGGTAAAATGTAACACAAAATACAGATGTGCGTTTTGAAAAAGATCAGGCACGATAACAGCCAAATCCATTCAATTGTAAGAGCATAATTTTGGAAGTACTGAATTTCAAAACGCCGAAATTCTTTGCAAAAGCACTTTCATAAAAGTTAAGCAATTAATCGAACCATTCAATTTAAAAAGTCAGTTATAATGGTATAATAAATATGAAAAACAAACAATCAAAGCATAAATTTTAAATTCAAATGGTATGCGGATGAATAATCTTCCTTGAAAGACGTCCCCAATTAACATATTTAAAGGCTGAATATACAGGAAATTTAGCTAAAATTATCTTTAATGCTTTAACACTGTCTGCTTGTATCTTAGTTTTTAAGTGACGTCATTAAAAAAGGTAATAAAAATAAAATTCTTAGAATAAATAAGCTGAAGAAAGGCAACAATTTTTTTTGTTTGCACCTTTTTCTTTTCGACGTTTAATAATGTACAGGGAATTCGTAAATTTTAAGAGTAAATTAATTATTTCAAATCAACGTAAAATCCGGCGTATAAAGCGCACTTCTAACACAAAAAATATGACCGAAATATACGAGTGCGTGTTATACGCCGGGTATAAAAATGATAGCTCATAAAATAAAAATATCAGCATAAGAAAACTCAGACTTCTATAAAGATCGGAATACTGTTAATTTAAAAAAAATGTCATACCTTATGGACCTAAAGGGTTGTTTTTCAAGAAATATACTATTTTTTCAAAAGCCTGAGGTAATACCTTGAACAAATGGCTTTAAAACATTATAGCATTGCTAGTGTACATTGCACGTTCCTTCCTAAAAATGTGGGGGGGGGGGCGTTATATGGCGAATGTATCTTAAAATTAAAAAATGCCCCTTGAAAGTACAGGTGCGCGTTTTACACCGGATTTAACGGTATACACTCAAGAGCCAAAACATTATGACCACCCCTACATTTTGCAATGAACACGCCTGGATGACGTGGAAGGCACGTGATCAGGTGGAAGTGGTATTTAACTGCTGCTGAAGAGTCTGAAAAATCATTATTTCACTTACTTCAGTGTGTGATGGGAAAGGCTGCGGATCTAAGCGACTTTGATAGAGGGCAGACTGTAATGGCTCGAAGGCTCGGGACAAGTATTTCCGAAACTGCACGACTCGTGGGTTGTTCGCGATCTACAGTTGTTAGTACTTATGCAAAGTGGATGGATGACGGTGAAACATGGTGTTGGACGTCCTCACGCTATCAAAGAAAAAGGTCGTCGGAGACTGCCTCGCATGGTGAAGCAAAACCGGAGCCAGACAGTGGCTCAGCTGACAGCCCAATACAATGCAGGGCCAAGTAGAATAGTATCGGAGCACACTGTTCAGTGGACACTGTTGGATATGGGGCTACGCAGCAAACGTCCCACTCGTGTGCCTTTGCTGACCAAGCGTCATCGCCAACTGCGCCGGGCCCGGGAACATCGCGACTGGTCCATGGATCAGTGGAGAGAGTTGCCTGGTCAGATGAATCACGGTTTGTCATTCATCACGCCGATGGCCGTGTCAGGATACGCCGTCTTCCAGGCGAACAGTTGCTCTCTCAATGTACAGTAGGTCATACACAGGCCGGTGGTGGCGGTATTATGCTTTGGGGGACGTTCTCTTGGGCGTCTCTGGGACCCGTGGTTGTGGTAGAGCAGACCATGAATGCTACAGGGTATCTGAACATCATTGCGGATCAATTGCACCCTTACATGGCCTCTGTTTTTCCAGCTAGAAATGGAATGTTCCAACAGGACAACGCCCCGTGTCACAAGGCTAAAATTGTGTTGGAGTGGTTCCAGGAACATGATGCTGAATTCCAGTTAATGTCCTGGCCGCCTAACTCACCGGATCTCAATCCGATAGAACACATTTGGGATGTCATGGGACGGCAGCTCAGAGTTTAAAGACCACCAATTCGCAATATCTCGGATTTGCGTGACCGTTGCTTAAACATCTGGTACAATCTGTCTCCGGCCATCTACCAAGGACTTGTGGCATCCATGCGAAGGCGGGTGGAAGCTGTGTTGCGCCCAAAGGTGGGCCAACTCGTTACTGACAGGTGGCCATAATGTTTTGGCTCTTGAGTGTATACTTATTATAACGTTAATGTACTATAACGATATATCTTTTTTTTTTTCCAAAATACGAATACGGAAAAGAAATTTCCATGGATTAATAAACTTCTCTGTTACTCTTTGTGTATTTCGCTTATCATCCAGAGAATGGGTTAGATTTATCGTAAAATCCAGCGTATAATGCGGTGTATAACGCGATTCAACAAAACTAATAATGTTGAAAGGGAAGTGTGCCGGTCTTGATATTTTTAAAGAATTTGATATTACATTTAAAGAAATGGATAGACCTTTAGAAAATAGTTTCTGTAACAACAGACGGTGCACATCGTATGGTTGGGAGAAACATTGGATTTATTAAGTATTTTATGCAAAATATTTCACACTCTCTGATTGAATTTCATTATATAATACACCAGCAAATTTGATGTGCGAAGCATGGTTTAAAAACATTTTCCCAAGTGTAATGTCCAGTTGTAATAAAAATAATCAACTTTATAAACGCAAGAGCTGTTTGTGAACAGCAATTTGCACAATTCTTGGAGGAAATTGAATACCAGCATTCAGGGATTTTGACATACAACCACGTGCGAAGGCTTAGTTTCGCTCAAATCCTTAATTGCTTTGTAACGTTATTAAAAGAAATTAAGGCTGTCTTCGCCTAATGTTAAAGAATAAGACCCAAATATGGAATATTTTTTCATATATACAAATACTCGAACATTAATATTATATTCTGGCTTCGCTATCCTGTAAAGAGTTCCTTATTTTATCACGGTACTCATTTTTTCCCGGGTTAACACATTTTTTCTTTTATAGAAGGTGTTTCACATTTTTTCTCCTAAACCGTAATGCTAAATGAGCTATCTATCCCTTTCCATGTTAGAAGGAAAAACTAAATATTCATGAAATATTTTGAAATTTTAAAAACAATATATTGTAAGCAAATGTATGAGTTACAATGTCACAAATTTTTATAAAAATCGAGGCTTTTTTCCTGTCCGCAAATGTGACGCGCGTAAAGTTCATGCTTTCGTACAAATGGCGAAAACAGTCTTAAGCTTTTTGATGTGTAATATCTTTACTCTCGGTTGCTGGATATTTGTTGGAGTGATTTCGTGAAAAGGGACGGAAATGCGTAACAGGAAGTCGGGGGAAGCGCGCGTTGCTTGATTTGACCAATTCAGCGCCTTGGGGGTGTCTCTTCGCAGGGTCTAACTGTAGTAGCAATTAAGACGGTCACCTACCGCACATACCAGCAAGTCTTGTCATTTTGGTGGTCGCATACATTTCTCCGAATCAAACAGTTAAAAAAAATTAAAGATTTCCTGCATTTTGTACTTTTACCGTATACAGAAGTGGTTCTGCTCTTTTTAAAAAAAACTCACTCGCTTCCCATGATTTTGAGAGGTGATTTTAACGTTAACTTCAGTTTGCCAGAAGCGGAGCCGCTCATAGCTTTTCTGAAAGATGAACTCAAGCTCGAAATGAACACAAATCGAAATGTTTCGACAACTAACAGTGTACTGTTATTGACGCCGTTTTTCAACGATTTTTAAATACTTTGAAATCACAAGTATATGTGTCATACTTTAGTTTTCATAAATCTATTGTCTCCGCTCCTCCCAAAATTGAACAATAATAAATATTCTTTTTTTTTATAAAAAACTGCATTACTCCTTGTGTTAATTAAAATAAAATTTTCATTAAAGATATAATTATTCGATAGAAAATTATTTCCAGTCATAACTGATTCATTTCTTTCAGGATTAAAGTCACTATTGCGTATTTATCATGATAACAAGTCAGGTGTTACACATCATATGCGACTACTGTAAGACTCGTTTCTTTCTTTTAACTGAATAAAACAATAGTTTCGATGAATTATCCAATATACATTGCGACATTTTTATATGACATCACTCAGCATTTTAATGAACTGAATAAGAACTTCAAGGGCAAGGACTAATTGTTTTTATAACGTTTGAAAACATTAAAATATTTATGACGAAACTTTACATCTTTACTAAGATTTCGAAATGAAAATCACGAAATATTTTCCGCAATTACAAAAACATTTTCAAAACACAATAACTTCAAAAAACTCCGTTTCCATTAAAAAAATGCAATTAAAATATATTTGATGATTATTCAGGAATTAAAAAAAGCTTTTGAAGAGAGATTCAATCATTTTAAAAGTTTGGAAAATACACTTCACTTTATTTTATATCCATACAGAACAGAATTTGAGACAATGGATCGAACCGAATTTATGTGGCTAAGTATCAATAATTTACAAATGGAATCAGTTGAATTTCGAAGCAGTGTAGTGTGGAAATCACAAATCTGAAATTAAACAATAATAGATATATCTCATTAAATACTTTATAATCAATTTTGTTATACACATAATATATGTATATAGTAATAAATAATATTTCATAATATATATTGTATGTAATTTTCGTTATACATTGTTCACTCAAACACTTATTGCCATTTACACCAAAACACTAAAGAATTTTTAACTCCATTAAAAATTTTCAAATCGTCAAACCACGCTCAATTTTATCCGTTAAGGTATCCAAATACCCTAAAACAGTGAATTTTGCCAAAAATTGACAAATTTTTTTTATGATTTTATTTTATGGGCCATCAAATTAGCTTTATAAAAATACCAAGTTTATCATTTTCCGTTTACTAGAACTAAAACTACAAGTGTTTTAGTAAAGTAGATGCCATTACTTTAAGCAAGATGTCATACTTTAAAATGCGTTTTACTCGAAATGTGTTTTTTCGGAAATGCTTAAACGGGTTCAGCGATTGCTAAAAAAGTTTTGAACATAATTAACTGAAATTTTTTCTGTAAGTTCTGTATAATAGTAGAATTGTTTTAACCTTCAGATTGATCAATCACTGTTTTATTACAAAATTTACAGTCCCTTATGTGAATCTAATCACTGTCTTTTTAAGCATTTTCATATAGTAACCGAGATAAAGTGCTCTAGTTTTTGTAAAAAAGAAAATATCTCTTATCCTGAAGGTCATCTCAAAATTGAATAATATAGCAACACATTAGATAGAAAAAATTGAAAATTTGTTCATAAACCTTTCGTGCAGAATGGGCCGCGTTTATGCTATTTTTTGTCAATTTTTACCTACTTTTTCCCATATTAGTAATAATAATTTCTTTTTCTCTTCTTAATTTTAGCACATTTTTCTTAAAATGCACTAAACAAATCTAAAAATAACAAAATAATCCCCATATCTCCTTTTTAAAAAAAAAAAAAAAGTTGTCGCAACCAGTCGGATACCTTAAGCCAATTGAATTTTTTAAAGATGTTTAGTTTTGAAAATACCCAGTTAAAAATTTTTAAGTTTATTTCTGGTGCAAATAGGCATTAGTGACCCACGAGGTAGTACTAAAAAATTTGAACAAAATTTGACCCACGTCTCAAAAAGGTTCGCCTTCCCTGGTCTAGGCCAAGGCACTGTCTTGAGCAATCCATATTTAGTTTAAGAGATATTGTTGGTACATCCGTGTTTTAATTCATACAGCTTTCGAGGTCAAAGAGCTGACAATTACCGACGATTGTTACAGAAGATCAAACTATATATAACTTTTAGGTTTTTAAACATAGTTATTATGTTCATCCACTTTAACGTTTATTTTTATGCCTGATATGTGAAAAATAATCCAGCAATTTTTATTTAAAATTTATATTTTATTATAATAACAATCATTTATATAAGAAAATTTAGGATTTTTACCACAATTAACTCTTTTCACAATCATCTTAATTCGCGCAAGTTACCAATTATTCTTGAAGAGAAAACCATCCGTGCAGTTTATAACAGTTGTAAGCGAGAAACACAAGATATATCTGATGAGTTTGTACTGTTGTAAGAATTGTTAAAAATGGGGCACAAGTCATTTTCTTTTATTTACCTAACAATTTACAATGATTCGACAAATTTTTTAATCAAAATGTGTGTGGACATATTGATTTCTATGTCCTTAAAGAGCAATAGCATTTATAAAGTTGAAAGTGTTGTTGATATCACTTCTTCCTTCCTCAGTGGCTCGACAGCCCAGGGTGGGCCTTGGTGTTCTCAAGAAGCCTTTTCTAAGCTAGCCTTCTTCCTGCTAGAGTTCTCCAATTCTTAGTTTTTAAAACTAGGAGATCTTTTTCCAGGCCATCAATCCATCTAAGGTTAGGCCTACCCTTTCTTCGTGTGTCAATTGATTAAGCAATGAATACTTTTTTAGTGGCGCGGTCTTCATTCATTCTGACAACGTGACCTACCCATTTAATTCGTTGTATTTTGATAGAAGTTAGCGATGTCGGATTCTTTGTATGATTGATAGAGCTCGAACTTTGATCTTCTTCGCCACGTTCCATTTTCCTGAATTCCTCCAAAAATAAATCTTAAGATCTTCCTTTCGTAGATGCTTATCATGTTCTCATAGGCTCGAGACATGGACTAAGATTCACATGCATAAGTTAATACTGATTTTAAAAGGACTTTTATACAATAGAACCTTTGTTTTTCTTTTGATTAAATTCGATTTCATATATATATAAAAAAAATAATATATATAATAATATATATTGTTGATATTACTACCTTCAAGAAATTCCCTAAAACTCTTTCTAATAAATATAGATTTATTTTACAATTACTTAAACTAAAGCTATCACACTTCTCATGTAACATCATACAAAAACACTTTCCTACTCTTTTTATACTGGCTACTCTCTCTTTCCTGTCTTCACACACATTACTCCTTCCCTCTGTTAGCTGAGGATGCAACTGTACCGAAGTGCTGTTGAACCAGTGTAATTCATTACCTTAAGAAAGGGCATCGTCTTAATTTTCCACAAAATAAAAAGGTTTTCCTTTCTCTCGCATTTTAATGTAATTGGTCTTATAAGCGGAATTAAAAACATAATTCTGTAAAATGAGTGTTGAAGGTCACTTCCTATAATTTATTTTGTTGATGTTGTTCTTTTGAGCTTATACACACAAAAACATCTACACAAGCAATGAAGAAACTTTTGTTTTGTCCAATGCAATGACTGGCTATTTATTTGAAATTGAGTTATATTTTCATTTCATAAAGCCTCCTGAAATTTCGTTAAAAATGAAAGCACTGGTGGTAATGGATTAATCGAAAGATACAAAAATTAAGAACTTGGCAAAGAAGTTAAACTATAGCATAGACGCGTCTTTTAAAAACATACGATTACCAGATAGTTATATACACCTGTACTTTTTCTCTAATTTCAGGAATTCCAAACATTTATTAAGAATCGATATGCATTAATGTTTGATCGATTGAAAAAGTGAGGCAGAAACTCCTCGAGCAATTTGACACTAACAAAAGGCGGAAGTAAAGGAATCTAGAACTGGTCTGAAAGAAAATTCTTTTTCAGCCCTGTTGTCTAAGATGTTTTGAGCACAGCACAGGTCTTCAGACTCGAAAGGAATAGTTCAAATTCCATGCTTTTAGTTCAAACCATAAGCCCCTACACAGCAGCTAAGGTCACCAATAGTTATACCCTTAGTGACGAGTTGGAAATTGAATACATCACTAGATGGTAACATTACCTAACACTACAGGTCAGGAACGTCTTAAGACTCTTTTAGTCCTTGGGCCCCTATGCAGCAGTAGGTCCAACCTGGAATCTTGAAAGTAGACAGTATATAGCATGCATTGTTAAATACTTGTTCAAAAAATAATTTGTAACTAATAAGTGTGCATGACTCAATCTCAAAAACCCAGGCAAAAAACCGGCTCAACCTATGGCCGCATTTTGACTAAGTGAGTTAAATAATTGTTTATGGTATTAGGCCCAGTGGCGTAACGTACACCCCCGCATCGCGGGGGGCTCAAAGCCTGATTGCTGCCAAGTGCCTACCCTTTGTAAAATCCAACTTGGGGGCTCTAAACCTGACTTTGCAGGGGAGGGGAATGTTCTCCGTTACGCCACTGTCTAGGCCTAGACATTGACAACGGTCATCAGATAATAATACAGTCTTACCGCTTTTGCCAGTTGACATGCAGTTTGAAATTCCTGTTTTCGGAGAATATGTACGGGAATCATATTTGACCATTAAAATTATCCGGACATTAAAATTAAGACAGAGTCAAGAACGAAACGAGGCCCAGTTGGCCCAAGCCTTAAGACGTTCCTGCAAGAGGTTGAATGTACCCTCAATGCAAAATTGCCTCAGAAGCTAAAGTATTCAGTCATAAATCACAAGTACCAATATAAATGTTTACGACACATACACCAAATACATATTAAATCTCTCAACAAAAGACTGTCAAGCACGTCAACGTAGTGTTTGAAATGACGTTCGACACAACAGGGATTGTATATCAATTGCAATAATGGGTGGAAAAACAGCCTTCTGTAAAATACCACAATAGCAAGAGATTTTCCTCGATGAGGAAGAATGTTTGGCGATCTCCAGTATAAATGCAGATATGAAGCAAGCAATGGCAATAAAAGTGTCGAACAATAAGTCCGATGGGGAATACTTTTATGGTACAGAGGGCGAGTGTCTGCGGACCGGTGATTGATTTATTGGTTGGGCGATTACTCAATATCGCATTCTGAAGCAACAAACGGACTACAGGCATTATAATTCTGAACAGCAATCAAGTACACTTTAACACCACCCTAAAGTGAGGACTTGGGGCCACAACAGACTTAACATGCGTCAGCCCTCTACAAGTAAGGTTTTTAGTGGCACCCGGACTCGAAAGGATAGGTAGTTAAAATCAAAAGTCCAAATCACACAAGGGGTCAGCAGCTTCTCCTTAGTTTTATTGCAATAAAAGTGTTGACAAATACAGGAAGGTCAAAGTATTCTTTTAAAAACAAATAAAGTATTTAATATTAGGTAAAGGAATCCAAATAATAAAAAAAGTCTAAGTTCACTATTTTTTCCCCACCATCCTACATATGTTCCAATGAATAAAACTTTTTTTTTTACGTGTGTTTTACAAAATAATAATAAGTATCATATACAGTAATTACAGCCAGAACTAGCCAATACGGGTAACATAAAAAAACATGGGTATTTACGTAATATACTACCGACCTATTTCACGAAATTAAAGACACCGCCAATTTAAAAATGTCGCCAAATGCTCTCAAGTTACTCTTCGAACATGAGCGAGTACAATTTTCCTTATTGGTAGTATATCGCGGCATTTGACGAAGTATTTTGATTTGAGGAAATTGGTAGACGGTAAGATAATAAGACATAACAGAAAACTGAAAATTTGATGACGAATGATTAAAAGCTTTGATGAATTAAAAGATATGGCTTTTGGAATGGTTTTGATGAATTAAAAGATACCACCAATTACAAAAATGTCGCCAAATTCTGTCTCAAATTACTATTATTATTATTGTCTTCGAAGATGAGTGGGTACGACTTTCATTATTGGCTGAATATCGCGGCATTTGGCGACGTATTTTAATTTGACGAAATTGGTAGACGATATAAAATGTAGGTACTAAGACATGACAACAGAAAACTGAAAATTTGATCCACACAAATCTGGAATGAAAATTACTGCCTTATTTTGGAGATAATTAAGATAATGAGAAATTAATTATCAATAATTCGTGTTTTCTTTTGTCAAATAAAGTAGGAATTCTTCACAAACAATTACAAATGCTAACCCTATTCATTTTTTTAACCGATTAAATACTGTTTAGAAATATAACAACATAGGTCACGAATTCTCAAAAATCTTCTGGGTTAAACGGAACACAACCATGAATATTTTTTAATATGTAATATCCGGGAGGGAAAAATTATAAAATATTAATCAATACATTTACGACTCACAAAAAAAAAGAATTTTAAAATAAAAGTTCGTTTGAATCTGGACAAGCCAAATAATTCTCTGTGGATCCCCCCCCCCCCACAATTTCTAATAAACAAAACAATTTATTCGAAGCAAAACGAAAAGAGTCTTAAAATGAGACCACCACCAAGAAACCTCAATTAAATTCTTAAAAACACGTAATAATCAAAACCGTTCTTTGCATTCATTAACTTTTAAAATTCCTGCTTTTATGATTTGTTTTTTCAGAGCATCGTCGGTATTCAGAAAATAATAGGTTTGGCTCAAAAAAATTAGAATGCATTTATGTTTGAAGTTCTTTTCTTCCCCTTTGATCATTACCATGTTGAAAACGGTGTTATTTCATCTATTTTTCTTCACTCCTGCTAGAATAAAACAATTATGCTTAGTATATAATTTGGATACAGCTTTCTACTATGAAAAAAGTACTAGAGAGCAGTATACTACACCTATTTGGACTTTTTTTTACATCTTTTTAAAAATATACTTCTCTCTTTGGCGATTTCTTTCCCCCCCCCCAGCGTTTCTACTTCTGCAATAAAAATAAACCATAAATACGTTCTACTGTTTTTCTAAGCAGAAATCGAAGTGGGGAAAATAGCGTCCGGCAGTATCAATTACGTATTTATTTCATTTTTTTTACTACATAACCCACCGAGTTATTGACTCTTGAAGCGAATGCTATGAAAAATATGGAAGAAGAAAAAACACCTTGATATACAGACTAGAAGTATTTCAACATTCTTTTAAAATACGCCGGGTCTTGAAAAAAAATGAAAGAGTGGTCCCTATTTTAATTTATTTTATTTTTCTAACAAACTTTGTAATTTTAACTTCCGATATATATTTTTTAAAATTTAATTTGATTGGACGTTTTAGGCTATGTCAGGGATCGGCAACCTATGACACGGGGGCCACATGTGGCACGCTGGACAATTCTCAGCGGCACTCTGCACTACTCTACAAATTTGCCGATTTTGAGTGGATGAAGTTGATAAATTTGTAATTGACCTTATTTGACAAACATCTTCAGAATTATGGACATTTACGGAATTACTAAAAAATCTAAAAGATAACTCGAAAGATAAATTTACAGCTGTAATACTCCCATGTTGTGAAATACTAATTAATGCAGCCTTTGATGGTTACAGGAACAAGATATTTTTAATGTTCATGAAGTTCCACAACACAAGGAGATACACACACAAACAAAATAACATAAGATAGGAACTAGACATAAAAGGAGGGAAAGGCTTTCCCTGGCTCCACGTGTATCAATGGCTCGGGGACCATCCGGCGGGAGAAAAAAAGATCTCATGAAAAACGTTCTCTTTTTCCCCAAGAACAAGTAGCGCCACCTGGCTGTCGTTATTTGTCAAGGGAAGGCAGAGTTTAAATGTAACCGTTACACAGCTATTTTTTAGTAAATTATTGAATGTTATTGATGGAGAAATTTAATTGTTTGAAGAGAAAAAATCGCATGTACTCAGCTTTTCGCTTTGGGTTTTACATATCAAAGTAAAAAAATCTTTCCTCATATAAAAAACATTTCAAGTCCACGAAGAAATTGTTTAACAACTGCATGCTGAAAATCGTGTCAAATTGGAAGTCACACATTGTACCCTTGATTTTGCGGTATGAAAAATAAGCGGTGCAAATACTAGGTTCGCATTGAGGTTTTCATTTAACTATAATGAAGGGAAATACTTATATTTTATGATAACAATTTCTTATTTTAATACATATGTTTTAAAATACATATGTGCAACATTAATTTTTTTTTTTTTTTTTTGTTGAAAAAATAGATTTAATGCTGTTTTTTTTTTATTTTAAGAAATACCTTTAAATGATGCAAAATTAATGTATAATAAAATTGTAAATCTATATTGTTGACCTCTATTCTCTGAATGTATTATCGCTGGAAGTGAATTGTTTCAAAAATTTTCTACCGTGTGGCACACTGATATTGATAGATTGGTTTGGCACGTTACAGCTAAAAGGATGCCGACTCTTGGGCTATGTATTTCTGCCCGACTTCACTAACCCAATAAGTTTCATTATATTGTACTAGTAAGATGACAAAGTCGACACTTGAGTAGGCATCCATCTCACTGTCCACGTACACAACAAGCCAATGTGGGAACTTCGAATCATAACTTATTTAACATATCTATGCTATATGAGGATTTTTCTTTGTAATCACAGAATAAGAATTCATTACTTAACCAACCAGGCTATAACAACCCATCATCACATTAATGGTACATTATTTGATATCCAAAATATTGGTGCGATATACTGGATCAGTAATCACTTATAATTTTGAAACCGGTAGGTGACGCAATTCCAGTAGTTCTCATACTGGTATCTCCTTCTTTCATCTGATAATGATGAACTTTACTTGAGGCTGACCTTTCATAGGCCTGCTCTTAATCGTTATTTATTCCAGGTAACAAAATTGGGGGGGGGGGGGTCACTGGGTATAATAATAGCGATGAAAAAATGAATAACAACACGACATACAACATTTGGCGCTTTGGCACAGAATTACGATTGGTGCCCCATTACCAAAAATTTACTACGAATTATGTATCATTCAAGACTAGAACGAAACAAGTATAGGTCTCAAACAATTAAATCGGTAGATCTTAACGTTATAAGGTTTTATTCTGGGCCAAATTTGAAGTGTTTAAAAAATAATTCAAATAAAAGAGATTTACTAAATTAATATTAAGACTAATAACTGAAGATCAGATTTTATTTGTGTTTTGATTTCATTTATCATTTGAAAATGTAAATAATAAAACTAGAAAAAAAAAATTGTATATAATCTTATTTTTCTTTCAACGATTGTAATTTTGTTCGTCATATTTATTTTTTTCTTCTTATAAATGTATTTATTATAATCAAAGCTATTGACTTTTCTGCAGCAGAAACTTCGAAGAAGAATTTAAGAGAATGAAATCATTCAGCTATGAAATGGCAGTACAGCCAAGATGGCGATGTGATGAAACTGCGTTGTGCAAAACGTGTGAATATCCGAAAATAACTTCGCTGCGCATAACAACCATTTACAACAGTGGAAGTTGGTGATGAATATATCCAAGAAAGTACAGGGAATGTTATTCAGTTTTCTAGCAAAGATGCAAAAGCAAGTGAAATTTGTCGTAAAATGTAAATCGTGTTTAGGGAAACATGATTCAAACAAAAAAAAAGCGATTTTGTACATTATAACACAGTGCCATGCACTGCCACAGCAATACAAATCACTCTACATACCTTCCACAGGGTGATGTTGGATCATTCACCTTACAGTCCAAATCTATTACCTTGCGTTTACCATGGGGGTTGATCTCTTAAAAAAACTCTGGAAGATCAACACTTCCTGCTGTGGGGCAAAAAAACAGCACAACCATCTTCCGACCTTTTTCACAGAAGGAACAGAAAAATTTGAAACCACGTTGGTACAATTGCCCGTACAATGTGGATCATTTTATCTGCAGGATCTTCCTAAGTTTCGTTACCATACTACTCGATTGCTGTAGTGTTCATTTCTCACGACGAACCTGTATTTTTCAGATACCAATCTACAGTTCATTTGAACGATCTTCACACAAAACTAGCATTACATCATTTATTTCTCCTATGCAAGCGTCATCAAATACGCCAAAGAAATACTTCTGGGAAAAGTATGTTACCAAAAAAATATTTTATGGAATACTTTTCATCGGGAGAAACTGGGGACTCTGTACCAGTGGCGTAACGGAGAATATTAGGGCCCCCTACAAAGTCAAGTGATGGGTCTAAGACGGAATTTACTTGGCGTCAGTCCGGCTTTGGGCCTCCTAAAACCCTGTCCCCTCCCCCAGTGATGCGGGGGTGTACGTTATGCCACTGCTCTGAACTAACATTTTACAATAGCACAAACACAGTATTAATAATTTACGTCAATTTGAAACAATGGAAATTTAAAGAGAGTGTGTGTGTTTACAACAAGCCAAACGAATTTTTTCCCTAAAAAACATTGACCAGACACAGTTTATTTCGGGGAAGAAAAAAAACTTAGGTTTATTTAAGAGTAATACAATAGACTTTTCATTATGTAAGAAGAATATATTAAACATAAGCACAAGGAGGCTGAGCAAATAACACTCAAGATCAAGAAAAATGATATATTACACTTGAAACTCCTGCAGAAAGGACGCATTAGAAAACATTAAACAAACTCATGAAAAAGTGGTATGTTATAACTCAAGAAGACGAGGCCCCTTGACTTATGACGTCTAAAGATTTCTTAAGGCCCTGGGCCCCATGCTAAAGTAGGCCTCTTTTAAGTATAGTATATAGTAGTGGCCCCCAACCACCGGTCTGTGGATCGAATGGTAAAGGGTTGCCCAAGGAACATTATATTACTTCCATTTTATCTACCGCTGTTATTACCTTGAGTTGTGACATTTTACAAGGAAATCGCTTTATATTCCATGTTAAATCTCTAAATATTCATTTTTTTTTTTTTTTTGTAATTGTATTTTATTCTGAAGGCACATACAAATACAATTAAATTAAAATGATTAAACCAAAGCAGTCTAAAATATAAACGATCGACGTCCCCTCGTGGTGCGCCGTAGTAAAATTATCAAACGTTGACCGGTCCGAGGGGATAAAAAGGTTGGGAAGCATTGGTATGTAGCAAGCATTGTCAAATACTAGTACAAACGGTAACCCGTAAACAAATAAAAGTGAATGACTCACAATCTCACAGACCTAGGTACAAGCCGACACGATCATTGCCGCCTTTCGAGTAAATGATGATGTATGGTGATAGACCTAGGCACAGACACAGATGACAGACATGACACAATAATGTAGTCTTGACATGACACAATAATGTAGTCTTACTACTGCTGCCAGTTGGAATGTTATACGAAATTCGGAGAACACTGATGTTTAAAATTATTCGGATCATGATCTTCGAGAACGAGACGGGGCCCCAGCTCAGTTGGCGCATGCCTTGAATTGTCTTTATTCTTGAGAATAGGTTTGAGAACCAATAGAATACACCAGTGGCGTACACAAGGGAGGGGGTCCTCGGGTCCGGACCCCCCAAAGTTCTGATCAAAAGAATATGTTGGGGCGGTGTATTGGAGCATGACACGAGAACAGTGGACTTTCGACCCTGCCCCCCTCCCTGAAAAATTCTTGTGTGCGCGCTACTGACATACACTGATTTAAAACTCTAACACATTAATATCAAATAATCCTTGGCATATCCGTCTGGTGATAAAAATTCACCTAGTTACAACTCAAAACAATTTTAAAAGAAAATTAAATAAATATGCCAACACATATTCATAACCTTTTCATGAATTTTAAAGCAGATAGATGTGACCAGGTAAAAACATTCAATACACCAACTCAGGGGAGAAAATACGAAAAGAATTTAAAACACCAAAAAAAAAATTAACTTCATTCCTACAGCCACACTTGATGACTCAAGAGGTCGCGGGTTCCTTACCCTTGAGCAAAGCAATAAAAAAATTGCATCCCAAAATCGAAATTCAAACAACTGATCACAAGAGGGGGGGGGACCAATTGGCGACAACTCGACTTCTTCCAACAACCCCCGACAGAAAACTTCGCCAAAAACCGCCGGCACGAGATGTCGCCGAAAACGAGCAATCAATGGACTTACTTTAATGAAGCCGCTGCTTTGACGGAGTGAGAGAGAGGAGGAGAGTGGGGGGAGGTGGCGAGCGTGCGTGAAGTCGAGCGGTGACAGTGAAAGGTGCGCGCGCAGTCGTTCGAAAACGGCAGCACTCACGCGCGAAGAAGCAGGTGTGCAGTTTCCCATTCCGAAAACGAGTTCTCTCTTTACAGTGAGCATCGGTTATCGCAGCCAGTGGAAGAAACGGAGGTTATCAGCGAAAAAATAATAATGAAAAAAAAAGACGATCTATGCTCGTGTTGAGATCAGGGGGTCGTGGCTTTGGTAGGGGTTGTGTTTCTCACACTTTTTTTTCACGTATTTAAGAGGGGAAAAAACTTGATTTTTTTCTTTGCCCAGCCACGTTGAGTCATAGAAAGTATTTGTTTGTGAAAGAGAAAATGATAACAATCTTGCAGAGCAATAGTAAATTTTGTTTAATTGTGTTAGAAGAGATTTAAAAGGAAGTGGGAGGAAGGGGATCACTGAAATACTAGCACACACAAAATTTGAAAATGAACAAATTCAGTTCATATCTTGAAAAACAAAAAAAAGTAAGCATTTTTCAAAAATCAAGGCTTAGTCACTATCAGATAATCGATTGATTTGTTGGGTTAAATGTCTATATATAAACTTCATTAACGTCACACTAAGAAGCAATGCAAGGGCTATTAGCGACGAACCTCGTAATTTTGAACCACGGTCGAGTGATGAGGATAACACCTGAGCTGATAAACCCCCTCCCCCTTTCAGAACTTTTACACCAGGAGTGGCCAACCTGCGGCCCGCGATATGCAATACAATTATACACATGCGAATATTTTTGTTTTTAGTATAGTCTTTTATGTAACAAATAAATCCCATAACTGTTTCTATTTAAATACGTTGCCTCTGTTCGTAATGGGCAGTGCCGATTTAAGCTCATTTGGGCCTGTACGCAGAAGATTCCCAGGCCCCCTAGGCACTTGCGGATTGAAGTTTATAACCAGAAAATCTGGTAAGTCCAGCTTATCCGAGCCCCTGGCCGCTCATCCCAAGCGCCCACTGGTAATGGGTCCAAATCTAATATAACCGTATTTACTCGAATCTAAGCGGCACTTTTTTTTCCCGATGTTAACCCTACTGAAAATCGGGTGCGGCTTAAAATCGAAGGGAAAAAATATCGTTGGATAGGGCAATTAGAGCAAAAACAGGTTCACGAATGTATTTAAAAGTTTGTAAAAGTGCTAAAACAACTAATAATTCACTTCTTATTAATACTCATATTAAATTTATTTTAACTTCGTAAAATTGGATGTCGATAAACCATTTTTCATTTTTCACAAAAACTTGCAGAGAATTTTGGGTGCGGCTTAGAATCGATGGCGACTTAGATTCGAATAAGCAAGGTATATTTTTAAATGGAGGTCACTGAAAATTTTGAGATACTCCTAGGTTTTTAAAGTTATACTTACAAAATTTTAGGAGAGTTCAAAGTAGTCTCCTCCAGCATCAATGCACTATTGTAGACGAATCAGATTAAATGCCTGAAACTATTCATTTCTTGGAATTGATGAAAAAAATGCATTTATAGCCACATCAATTCCTTCTGAATGAAAACGACCTCTACGTAAGTTCTTTTTCAAATTAAAAAATAACCAAAAGCCACACATAGCTAGATTCAGAGATAAAGTGGATGTTCTATCACTTTAATTTGTTTTTGTTTAAGAAACTCAACTGTTAATCCGGCTGTATGAGATGATGAGATGCATGTCATGGTGAAGCATTAGTCCCCTAACATTAACTTCTTGAAGACATTTAGTTTGCTGTTTCTGTCTTCTGTCCTTCCAACTTGTTGGCTTTGAGCAAACCCATACTTCTGAAGAAAACGGCATACATTACTTTTTTCATTGCTCGTGTTGTCTTTTCACCATTGTCGGCTTGGGATCATCTTCAAAGACCCAAACTTTGCTCTCTTGACGTGTTGAAACGTCAAAAAACGGTATAAACGTTTCGTCACCCGTTACAATTTTAGAAATGATGCGGTGGCCACCATAATTTTGCAATTTAAGGGTTTTCTTACTGATTCTGAAACGCTCCTCTTTTTGGTGCCCCGTTAGATTACAGCGAACACAACGGCAAATTTCTTTTTTTATATATGTAATTATTCATGAATAATTTTGTGTATGGGCTGCGGATCCAATTGGTAGGTACAGCGATTAACATTTATTAACATTTTTCGTATGGTAGGCACATTATCCGGGATTACTGCAGACTGCAACCTTTTTGTGTGTTCTTCATCCTGAAGAGAACTGCGACCACTGAAAAATTCTTTAAACCATCTGCATACAGTAGCACAACATGGAGATTCATCACCAAATGCTAATTGCAGCCGTTGAAAAGCATTCCTCTTAATTTAATCTAGCTTTAAAAGAAAGTCATAGCACGATAATGTTCTCGCGTGAAATCCATTTTCTCTTCTGTCTAAAATTTATTCACGCTAAAGAACTTGAAGTGAGTCAGTAAAAAGTCGTTTGTATCTCAAAAATTTCAGAGTTACCCTCGTATGCGAAACGCGGGATTATAATGTTTTTCAGAATTATGATTTGATTTTCGGGGTTTCGGGATTAAAATGTGGCCCGCAAGGTCATTTGGGTTGGCCACCCCTGTTGAACACCAAGTCCACGGAAAAACTTTTAAGCTGGACAGACGTGCATCAGCTCCTCTACACGATGGATCTTAAGGACACACGAGACCTAACTCGTGACAAGTCGGCCACAAGTCCGCCCTCACTAGGCTACCACTGCACAAGCGACAGTTGGATCTAAGCAGATTACAAGGACCTAACGTAACCATAGTTTGGTTAAGTGATATACATGTGTAGCTCTGACTGCGTTTATTAAATTTTTGATCACTTAAATTTTGAACCACTAAAAAATTGTTATTTTGCTCAGATGAAATATTAAATCTCACAGTGAAAAACGGGGAAAAAGTATTTTCAATCCTCAATCAGTGTTAACAATTGGCTGTAATTGATTTCAATATTTTGATAATTATAATGTAAGACATGTTTGTAACTACACATGGCATTATTGAACCAAAGGGGGGGGGACTGGGAAAAATTAAACATTTCATTACAACAAATTTAAATATATTTTTAAAATTTTGATCAATTTTAACACTTAATTGTTTTAAGTTGATTTCCGAATTATACAACTCCCCCCCCTCTCCGAGTGACCACGTAGCCTAGTGGTTATGGTCACGAACTCGAGTTCGGTGACTGTTCAAGTTTGAGTCCTGGTGCTTCTGAAGAATTCACCGCGTAAAGGGATTGATACACGTTAAATCTATCGTGGTTCTCTCTTTGGCGTGGTGCAGCAGTTTGGATAGGGGAATACCAGCTAAAGTATCCTCCTCGTCACTTGACCGAGGTTCAAAACTACGCGGTCTGCCGCCAATAGACCTCGTGTTGCTTTGTAGAACGACGTTAAATAAAACTCAGCCTTACCTTCCCTCCATAACCGAGATAAAATTTAATACATACGAGGAATTAAATATTTCAGCTCGTGAAATATTCTCATTTGAAATGATTGAAGACCGACCCTGTTATCATGAAGAAGAAAGATTTGAGAAAACGCAATACCTCAGCTAGTGCCCATTCACCAAATTTGTTTAAAACTTGAGAACTTTCAAATCCTGTATGATTTATTGTTAATAAATATTAGCTATAAAGATTTATTTATGCACACACCACTCTTAGAACTTCTCTAAATTATATAATATTGTGCTTAATATCTTGAAAATTTTAGTACCACAAAATACAAATCAACATATATATAGAATTAATCACTTTGTACATTTTTATATATATTATTTTCAACAGTTCAGTAAAATTTTCTGGAAGTTATATTTTCATTATCTTCCTTATTGAATTAAGAATA
>BMAO01012156.1:0-44560 GCA_019973975.1 Trichonephila clavata | reverse complement strand
ATTTTAGCAGCATATCGGATCTTGAGAGGAAATGGACTTGAACGTGTGACTTAACTCACACAATGCTAGCTATGAACTCGATGTCATAGCCACTTGAAACCGTGGTGGAAGATCTTTGGTAGAATAAATACTCGGAATCTGTTTATCATAAAGTTTCAAGTCAGCATATAGGCAACCCTTCAATTGCCTTAAAAAAAGAGAAGTACTTCCTATTGATTATCCTAAAATACATAGTTTTATGACAATAAAATCAGCAAAGCAGCATTTCTCAAACTGTGGGGCGCGGGCCTCTAGGGGACGTAAGCATAGCGAAAAAGTTGAAAACCGGATATAATTTTTAAAATTATTCATTTATTGAAAGAACGCGAAACAAAATACATTCTGATATAAAAGAATAAAATACACATTTACACTCTTATAATACAATTATAGATGTATCCAGAGTACTGCACAATATATATTTGATAATTAATTTAACAATACTAAGAAAAGAACAATTTTAATAATTGTTAATGAACACAGACTTGTCATTTATAAAATGTATGCAAAATTTAATAATTATCTTGATAATTTGTACAGTTTATAACCAGTAGAGCACACATGATTTTTCAAGGGGTTCAGGTCCGAAAGTCCACTGTTCTCGTACCATGCTTCAGTACGTCGTCGAACATGTTCTTTTAATTTGTCGATTTTCGGGAACAAAAAAAGTAATAATTAATTAATAATGGGTAATTAGCGTTAATTAATAACTATAAAAACAAATACTTAATTAATTTTTACGTACTGTATACATAAATTATAATCAATTGAAAAAAATCAAGGGCTTTGGTGGGGGGGGGTCCGGACTCCCAGGACTTCCCTCTTGTGTGCGCAACTGTTTATAACTATAGTCGTATTGTAGCTTTTAAGTCAAAGTATTTATTATTAATTCAATACATTGTTATTGTATATTGAGCTTTGAACAACTCTAAATCTCTTTTCTAACATAATTAGGGCTGTACACTCATTATCATCATCTACTGCAATGAATTCTTCTTATGGTATAGTATACAGTCCCGAAAAACAGAAATTCTATCAACATTTCATTAAGTGTCGGCTCTGTTTTGATATCCTTCTTCGCCATCTTTTCGTGTTCAGAGGGGGAAAAATGCATTGAAATACATAATAGTGTGTCGGGAACGTTGCATTATTTAGTGTTATCGATATTTCGTCTTAAGCGCTTTCGCGTTGAACGCATTTCCCTGTATATCGCTTTTTTATCTTTAATGAATGCATTTCACATTAGTAAAAAAAAGCTTTCTGATTATTATATAAATGTATTTACCGTTTTCTTCTCTAAATTCACATAACTATCACCAATATAAAATTATGCATTTAATAGTCCCTGAAGTTCTAAAGGATGATTTTCTAGATTGATGTTAATAATTTAAACAATCCATTCATATTCGGGTTATGTGAAACGTACAATCCTCAAAGATGCCATAAATTCTCCAAATGGATGCTTAAATAATGTAACGAGAGATCACATTTGATGAATATTTTAGGATTATTAGAATTTAACATACAGTTTTTCTTCTACATTGTTTCTAAACATGATTTTAATACAATCAAGACTTTTGAATTATTATTCTGTCTCTCCCGCGCTTATATTAATTCACAATTCAACTCCAAACTTCTAGAGTCTTCATAAAGTTTAAACTATATACACACTAACATATAATAAAACTATAAATATCATTAACTTTATACTATACTAATAAATTTTATCCACTTTAAGACAGTTTCATTAAAAATGCCGCCATTCGTTAAATTCAATCCTTCCTGTATACATTCTTGGCAATTTAAACATCTTCCATAAGGATACACTGTTATCTTCGTCTTTTAATTAAAACGCGTTGATGAAATCAATTTTAAACACAGTTCACCCCCTTCATCTGCATTTTCATTACCAAATTAGGACAGGCAGTGAGACGTTCACATGCCTTACATGTTCATTTCAGTGACAAATCTATGAACCAGTGATACTTCTCTTCGAGTAAAGATGGTTCAAAGTATTCGATGCATGTAGAGGAATGGTGTTTCTGAATTATATCCGGTTGGTCTCATGGGTGCTTAGTAAGATCCAATTAATTCGGCATCGTTGCTTGATTCAGTCGTAACTGGATCTCGAGTTTATCAGCCTTCATTGCAATAGAAAAAGGTCGAAGGCCAGAAATGTTAATCAAGTAAAGAGTTCTGAATGTTTTCATGTAAGGAAAAAGAAAATTTTTAAGTTTGAGTGACTCAATAAAAATACATTTTCTTTTAAGTCACTAATACTGATATAGTCGGGTTTTTTTTAATTTAAAGGAAAAGTAGAATTGTTTCACTGAATATTATAGTATCCAACTACGTATGGAACAGTGATATTTCAAAAGAATACAAAGGAATACTTCTTTTAATATTTAGTGTCACTTGGATTAGAATACATGTATGAAATTGTCTTAAGAACATTATAACAATAATCAAAAATATTTAATTGTAAACAGTACGATTCAAATGACAAAAATCGGTCAAAAAATCAAATATAATTTTTTTAGCCTAAATTATTCTTTATATACTTTTCAAAAAATTTGATAGCTCTAAATTTAAAAAACGTAGAATTATGATAGCTTTTACGTACGATTTTATTCACATCCTTATGGAAAATCAAAATTTTAAACTTACTTATCTCGGAAAGATAAAATAAAGAGTTTGTTTTCATTTAAAATGATAAGGCTTTTTTTTTCCTATTGTGCCTAATGCTTTGAATTTTTTTACATATTGCTAACAGTACATGTAAGAAAAGTTGGTATGCAGTTTTGAATCAAAGCAATACTTATCTTTTTAAAAATAATAGCAATCAGAATTTATAATTTTTTAAATAAATTTCAATAAGCATTCATAAAAAGAGGTATTGTACGAATACCAATCGTGTTATCCCAAAACCCATATCAACTTTTATTATAAATAGTTTGACGTACTTGCAAATCAAATTTCATATATGTACGTCAATTTTTGTAGGAGGGGTAGCATTTTAAATTCACTTCAAAAATTTTAAGTTTTTTTCATAAAAAATTAAATGGCTAGCTGTTTATAAAATTTTAAGCACAAAATCTGTTTTATATAGTGTATACACATAGGAGGCAAATTTTTGCTTAAATCGTACCATGTCCCTTTAAATGCAATATTTTTGCAAAAGATTAACTTAGAAATACTTATTTTCCAATCATTCTCTTTTTTTATAACAAATGGTTCTATAATATTAATATCTTGTTTATATATAGTTGAGACTTCTTCAGAGAGCCTGAACTAGAAGTTTCGAAACATTCACATTATTTTCGAAGTCACTGCCAATTGAAATAATAATTAGTATTTTTTGTTAGAATATTTCCACTCTGATGTAGTAAAATATAAATAAATCCACTTCTAAGTTATATATTTCAAAATCCTTAATTCAGGCTCTGTACAGATGTTTGAACTATATATATATAAGGCTAAATATTACTACGGTAGAAGCATTTTCCATAAATGGAGAATGTTTTGAAAATAAGTAATTCTATGTTGATTTTTTGCCAAAATATTACATTTAAATAATTTTTTATTAGACTAATATTCATAAAGCAATTTTATGCATGCATTCTAATCTAAGTGACACTATATATATATACAGAAAGAGAGAAAATTTATAGTGTATAAATTAGAACACTTGAAACTTTACGTAGATAGAATTAAAATCTATAACAAGAACTTTTAAATAAAATATAAATTCTTAAATTTAAAGAAAGATATGAATAATTAGTTTTGAAAATGATCTTCTGTTGTAAAATTACCATTTTTTATGAATATTTATTGGCAAATAAAGCATATAACAAAACGCATATTTAATACATAAAAATTATTTCTCTCTTTATATAAAAAAGTGTTTGGTGATGCTGTAATAAATTTACTGAAACATGAAGTATAGTTAGTAAAAATGAGTCGTAAAAAATTGAATTTAACAAGATGAGCGCCAAGAACGAATTGCCTAGGAAGTCTCCCCAACCTTTCTAGAAAAATCCGCTTATCCAAATTGCTAAAAATGGTTGCCAACATGGCCGCCAAATTTGGTCACCTAAATTCACCAATATTTTGCCAAGTTTTCATTGAAACGCCATTTTAATGTAAGGGATGGCGTTGCTTTCGAATATTACAATTTTTATCATAAAATAAACAATGCTCAAATTTACAATTTGAGCAATGAGTATGAACAATTGTATAATTTGTACAATGGAGCTTGGTACCCTCCCTAGTGTATTCTTAGATAATTCATTAATGAGTATTATCTACATAAATTATTATTTATGGCTAAGGAAATTGTTTAAATGCATAGAAAATTATTTAACATATAGTATAATCAATATACAAATAAAATTATTTAATACATAAAAATACACATAGCATAACCAACACTTTCCAAATTGGTTACTACATAGAAAATCAATGCATATTTAAGAAGAAAGTTTTTTGTATTCTCTTAAATATATCATTGATGTTTTTTATTCGCTTTCTCAATTTTGCAGAAAATAAATACCAGTCTCTCGCAATACCTTATTTCTTATTTTTAAAATCCATTTAGAAGTAAGTAGAAATTTTAAATGAATAACTTCAAAAAAAAAGAAATTCGAATTTATTAAATCAAAGAACTTTCATCTTATTTCCTTAAAATTTTGGAACTCATCCGTTTTTTCAAAGACGTGAATCGAAAAAGAAATTGAAGCTACTTTGTAACTCAAAATATTTTATTTTCTTTCTTGCACAGTTAAACATTGAATACATTTTTAACAAAATAAAAAAAGAGGTGAGGAATTACAAATATCTGGATTTAGAAAATTTGCATTTTCTTTTTCTCACTTCAATATCTCCCGTTTAATTTGAAAAGTTATTTTTGTCATATGAGAAACATAAACATTAAAAAATGCCGAAATGTATTAAATTATTTTTAGAACAATTATTCAAATTCATTGGCAATGCATTTGTCAGTATTTACTAATTTTTTTCTTTTTACTAATAAAAATATAAATATATTGGTCCTTTCTGTTGCTTTAAAATATATATTCTTTTTGAAAATTAACAGCAATTTGTGAAAATCGTGTCAAGAACATGCATCATACTTATCCAACACATTAATTTAAAAATGTTTCGCTTACAAAATCAAGCAAAAAATATCGATATTGAAACGCATCCAAGAAATGAATAAAACAAGTGTTTATTGTGTCTTAGAATAACTTATGCAAGGCTTATAACGGATTACTTTTAAACATTTACTTTGATTAAAAAAAAACTTTTTTTTTAAAGAATACTATTAATTTTGCTGGGATTTTAGGGATATAAATTTTTATTTTGTATGGAATTTTTCATCGCTTTTGTGAAGAAAAATTTTAATATTCATAATGGCAACAACTCTGCGAATCTCAGATAATAAAAAAATAAAGAAAGAGAACTGTTTACATTGCTTTGAATGTTTCAACAATTCTTTTTTCTTCTTCTTGTTTTAGAGTGTGGGTGTTAAAATTGTGACGTCGATAGAATATGTACATACAAAAGACACTCGCTCTATTTCAGTCAAAAAAATGTTGAATGTCCACTCTGTTTTACGCTTACATTAGTAATTATTCTTAATGCAAATAAAACAATCTTGGGATTTTGCAATTTTTCTAAGAAACAAAGTGAAAAATTTAGGGTTATGAGATTTTACCACATTTATTATATTATTATATAATGTGTTGTAGTTTAGAATTGGGTTTTATGTTTCCAGATCAAAAAGGATTTCGACTTAAATAACTCAGAACCTAATGAAATCTCTGTTGGAGCTCCTTTTACCAATTTATATATTGCATCATAAATTTTACTTCCATTATAGTAAGTGGTAGCACAAAATAAATGTGTTTTTTTTCTTCTCGCCTTTTTCATATCTAACTTTTACATATATCATGAATTTTAGTGTATGATGTATGAAAAATGTGTGGTTATTTTTTAAAAAAAAAATATTTTTAGTCATAATTGAATAAGTAAAAAAACATCCACAATATTAGAGTAAGCCCAATAACTATTATTTTCATACTATCGAACAATAAATATAACTGTTTTTATAAACATATATTTTTACAACAAATTTTACAAGAAAAACAAGTTTTTCTATTTTTGCCTATGGTATGTCGTATACTGTATGCTTCCGTAATTTGAAATATTAATTTTTTTCAGATATGAGATTCATTTCTGGGAAAAATGAAAGAAATGTTTTTAAATAATGTTTGAAAATAACCTTCATAAAAATATATCACAATCAAATAGCTTTGAAAACAGTATTGAAACAAATATTGTGTTTAAACGCTCTTACTGAGAGTTTATTTTTAAGTATGTAAATTTCTGAATAAAATAAAATAATTTTGTTTGTAAATAACATTCAAAATGATCTTCATTATATAAAAATATAACTATTAAAGAACCAAAATTATTTTTTTAAAGTATGGAAAAAGTAATTTGCTGAAATACTCCTACAATGAGACATCGGATAGAAAATAAATAAGCAATAATTCCTGACGTAAAAATTAGGAAAAAAACAATCAAATATATATTTCGTTTATATTCTAAATAGTTCGACTGGCAAGAGTGTGACCACACCGAGCAGCAATAAAAGTCCCACACTTAAATAACCCTCCTATCAAAGATGAGTTATTCATATATGCTTATACTAACAACTTTCATTCTACTAAATACGTCAGTAGTATACGTTTTTTACTATGAATCAATGCAATACAATGACTCTTAAAATATTACAATTTTTTGCAATAGTATTAAACCTGAAAACTTCAAAACCCTATTCAGTATTCTCCTATATATTCCCATTTTCAATTACATAGCCACTTATGTTAATCTCCGAACATACAGTTAAGTCTGGCAGCCCCTCAAAAGATTCCTTATGATGTTCAAAATTCTCTACTGTATACGCAAAACACGCAAAGAAATGCAGAGATGTAGGCTTTGAATGTCATACCACACAAAAAATACCAATCACTATAGTAGTTAGTTTCTCTTATTTTTAAAACATAAAAGAGGGTGTGCGAGTTTGGCTCCGGGGAAAGCCTAGAGCGTATCGTATCTTAAACGATCCCTTGATAAGTACAGTAATACCTCCACTTGTTCTACCTCTCTACTTCCACTATTTCGACTTACGCTACCTCGGCTTACGTGAACTCGGAGTGACGCAATTTTCAAATATCGTTGATACGTCCTTTGTTAGGAAAAAAAATTGGCGAAATTGGCAATTTGTTGCCAATTTGTTTGGAAGATGTTGCCGATCTTGCCAGGCAAATAATTTAAAAAGTGGATAATGCTAACGTTCAAGAACTGCTGGATTCCCACAATCAGGAACTGACAATTAATGAGCTCTCAGAAGTGCATGAGTAAGAGCAAGATTTAAAGAACTTGAGTCTGTAAACCCAGTTCGATCAAAATGACGTTTGGGAATTTGACAGAAGACCTCAGTTTATAATTGAAAAAGTGCTGCAAGTTTTTAAAAAATATAGACTCCAACGAAGTGCGTTTTTTTTCCTCAATAAAACAAGGAATAACAAAATTATTAGCATGCTACGAGGAATTTTTGCTGGAGAAAAAAATCTTTGAGCAGGCAGACTACTTTGATGGGTTTTTATGAAACCTTCTACATCAAAATAACTTCGGTTTGCGATTTTGTATTTGTGTTATCTTAGATTTTATTAAACTTTTTTTTTCTAAATTGTTAATTTCTTTCATCTCCGTGTCCAAATAAAAATAATTTATATGTATCGATGTGAAAAAAAATCATACCCCAACTTACGCGAATTCGAGAGACTTACGCAGTTATCACTCAATTCTACCTATCTAGTTTGAGATGTTACTGTACAAAATGTTTTTTCGTTTGATGCCAAAGAACAATACGTTCAACGCTATAAAAGTCGTCTGCTTCTGTAATCTGATCATAGAATGAAATCCCAATAGTCTCCGTGCCAAAGAGTACTTTCCTTTTTAAGTTCCTGTGTGTAAATATACATTCGATTCATTCTCCATTCGATGAATACTGGTTCTGGATGCCACGAGAGAGTCCTATATGAGAATTTTTAGCTATCATCTCTTCAAGCCTTTGTGCATTCACTGCTGTATAATAAACCGGGTCACGGTACTAGAAGACCTAATCTGTCTCCACATGTACCAGTACCCATTACTTGGGATTAATGCTGTAATATTGTGAATAATTTCAGCCCTTTAACTTAATTATTCTATAAATATTGACCGAAGTTTATCAATTTTTTTTATGAATGATTTTTTTTTTGTTTTATGTATAATGAATATAGATTATATCATTATGAATATTACTTTTGAATATTATATGTTATTTCCTGTAATAATATTTTGATTATGTATTATTACTATTAAGAATATAGGTATTGTGTGTAAAGATTCATGAGCATTCTCGAGCTTTTAAGATAAGGGTTTGATATAATGAGCAACCATCGTGCAACGATGATTTGAGAATAATGAAGTCTGTTAATAATTTTTCATTATAATAAATATAAACGATTGTAATTAATACTTTTAAATGATCTTTCCATACTAGACTCTTTTACAATAATAAAATTTCTTCGGATAAAATCATAGATTATAAAGTTCTAATTTAACTTGACCCAAGTACTTAGACAAATATGGTGATTAACATTATATTTTTCAATTCCAAGTAAACTTTTTTTAAAAAAATTGACAATATTAGCAATAATCGTACTTTGAGCTATTGAAAATTCATTAGTGTTAATTTTCTTGCTTTTGATACCTGGGTATTAACTGTTTCTCTTTGATTATGTTACACCAATTAAATTTGAAACATAAAATTTCGAATATATAGACAATTTAAAAAGGGTGATGGAAATTGAAAGAATATCATTTTGAGACACAATTAAATGTTTTGAACTACCAATAAGACAAGAAGATTTTAAAAATTTTTATTGAGTCACTAGAAGATTCTAAAATGATTTATTTTTCCAAAACTGTTATCTTTTTTTTAGCTCAAATTACTTAAAATCCTAAATGCACTTAATTAGCTCTTAAAATAAAACTGGAGTAATCCGAGAGACCGTAATACTTTCGCGCTAATGATGACAGAATTGTGAAGTTTACTGACATTTTTTTGTTTAGTTTTCGTTTCTAATTTTTCTTTTTTGTTCTTTCTTTCATCTTCTATCCTAAATAATGTCAAGTGAACATTCTAGCAGACATTCCTTTTGCCAGCATGCCAGTAAGAATCTTTACTTAAGAAGTCCAACCGTGCCTAAACAGGCATATTAGCCTGGATCACGTTTATATGGTGAAAAAAAATTATTATTAATCTGAACCTGTCTTGTGGAAAATTTGCTATGTGGCATGGAAATTACTAGAAAAATAATTTTAAAAAATAACTTTAAAATTTAATATTACCATAAAGAGGTTGAATTTCTTGAAATGATGGAAAACGTTTTAATTTTGCTTAGTTGATTTTAGACTCAACATAAAGTTATTTTTCTATAACATACCCAAAGTAATGATTACTGATTAATGAGATACAGCATTGTAACATTTCATAACCCTAACTCTCGAAACTTGCACCGTCGAATTAGTTCGATCCAAGGTTTTTTTCCGTCTTCTGCTTTATCGAGCAATGTCATTTCGACACATTTCTTTTTTTTTTCCTAAAAAAATTATGCTGAAGAAGCTGCTAAATGTATCTGGCGGGATTTTCTTTCAACTATTTAGTAAGTATATCCCCTCAATAAATATTAAAATGTATTTAATTTCCGTTTCCTTTACAAAAAATAAATTATAGTTTAAAAAAACTAAAAAAACACACTTTTAAAATAAATCAAACTAAAAAGAAAAAAATAATTCTTAATATAAGAATAAAATGATGAACGAGAAAATGAATGTCATTGTGTTAATAGCGTGGGGTATTTTGTGCTACATGTTCACTCTAACTCTGCATTTCGAAATAGAACTAGTAAGAAATTATAACATTTGATATCGAGTACCCCACGCTTTTAACACTATGACATTAATTTTCTTGTTAATAATTTTATTCTTGTATTACTTTTTTCTTCCTTTTTGTTTGATTAACTGTAAAGCATGTTTTTTTAAAACTTTTTTTCATTTTTTTAGTTCAATTTATAATAAAAGCGCTTTTTTATTTAGTTTTTAAATTATCATTTATTTATTTCCATTTTAAATTATCATTTATTCATTTCCATTTTAAATTATCATTTATTTATTTCCACTTTAAATTATCATTTATTTATTTCCATTTTCAGAAAAACTGGGCAGTTGTTCAAATTAAATTAACGAATTGCTGACGCAACCTTTCCTTTTTCACATGAAGAACACTTTTTGTGTTTTTGTTGTATTATTTTTACCTCGGGCATGTGTTTTCGCCTTAGGGTTATAACTTATTCTTTTTTAAATGCCAAATCTGGACATGGGAAATCGTTAATTCTGAAGATCCTGATCAGGATAAAGGAACAAAAATACTAAATTACTGTATTTTCATTGGTCCTTGACAAGTGTGCCAAATTTCGAAATAATCTGACCTTTTAAAGAAGGTAAAAAGCAAGTTCAAAAATTCCGTTACATACAAGTGAAGCTAATAAAAGCTTGTTAAAAAAAAGGCATGCATTTTTGTTGTCGTTGTTGTTGTTTTAATACGTATAAAAGTTGAAGGTTTATTTTAAAACATTTAGTTTAAATTCAGAATACTATCATATAGTTTAACTATTAATCTCGTTTATATCTACCTTATAATAGGGTAAATCGTGGGAAGTTGCCACATTTAAGGGTTTTTCGATTAATACATTGAAAATTGGATTCACAAGACTATGTACAAAATACACTTCATATTTCAATATTTAATTGGTTATGTATACAATTTAATTCTCTTCCTAGTATGAAAATAAAAAAATATTAAATTACTGTATTTTCATTAATCTTTGACAAGTGTGCAAAATTTCGAATTAATCTGACCTTGTAAAGTAGGTAAAAATCGAGTTCAAAGATTCCGTTACATACAGGTGAAGCTAATAAAAGAGTGTTAAAAATTGCTTTGACTTTTTAACAAAGAAAAATTCAAAAACCTAAGCTTTCTGTCCCTTGTTGCAGTAATTATCATAAAAATTAATTTTTTTATATTATTTTTCCTTTATCCATATATCGTAGAACATCTTTCCCGCAAAAGTAGATTTTGAAATCCTGTAAGGAAATTTTCGAACCACCCTATTATGCATATATTTAACGAATATTTGTTACTCAAGATAATTAAATCACGTTCTAAAAGTATCCATCATTTGAAACCTTTAATACAAACCAAAACCAAATTCTTATGAATAAATGTCATGGCCGAACACTACAAAATCATACTAATGGATACTAATATGTACAACAACGAAACCTCGTGAACAAACCGGGCCACATTTAATTGCCAAGGATTCGAAAAAGAATCGAATTTGGAGGCTATACAGAAATGTTTTACAAGCTTTTTTTGCTACAAACCTGCTTTATTTCAGCTCTATTCATCTTCCATTTAGATAATAAATCGAGTTGCTGAAAATGTCGCGATAGAATGTGATGGATATTTTCGAATGACAGACCTTGAGACACCTCAACTCTTGAATAATGGCTCAATGCCAGTGTCCTATTGTTTTATCCAAAAGTAGGTGCTTTTTTTTGGTGTATTTGTATCTTTTTCTAAGGATGGGTTTCCTCAATTCCCTCAATTGCGAAAATAGTCAAAACACGATATCTTATTATATCTTTATGCTGTTGTAAGAAAAGATATTATTAGATAGAAATATAATTTAAAGGTTTATATACATATTGTTTTGAAAATATTTAACAATCGTTAAAAACATTCTTATCTTTTTGTTTGTACAAAATTTTCCAGCACTTATGCATTATACCATCGAACAAAAGTAATGGCATCGCCAATTCAAAAATTGTCCCCAAATGCTGTCATCATTCTTATTACTATGTACAAACGTGCGCAGAAATAGGTTTCTATTCCTGGCTGTATATTGAGACATTTGATGAAGTATTTTGATTTTACGAAATGTGTGTGTGTGTGTGTGTGCGTGCGTGTGTGTGTGTGTGTGTGCGCGCGCGCGCGTGTGTGTGTGTGTGTGTGTGTGTGTGCGCGTGCGTGGAATTTCAAAAATGGAAAGTATATTTACGTTTTACGGGTCCTAGCAACTTTCTTGAAAGTCAATTTCCACAAAACCCATTCATACATGATCTCCCCTCAACGGAAAAAACATGCGAACCGAATTTCAAGTCCTTAGTTTCAATAGTTTAATAAATGAACTTTAAAAAATATTAATAGGCATCACAACTCCCCATAAGAGTCTATTTCTTCTATAAAATGCGTTCTTAGCTTATTTTTACAAAAGAAACATGCTAGCATAATTTACGCCTTATGTTTCCTAAGCCCTCGCAATCCCCCTCTGAGTGTTTGGTTTCCGTAAAATCTGTATATATATATATATATATATATCGGATCTCTACTCAAAAATAAACATACTTACTGGGACTTTCATGCCTGCAGATCTAACAACTCCAAAGATTTTGTGACGAGTCAGTAAATGAATCACTTTTCTCATGCATACTGTCGGACTTCTATATAACGAAGTCACTAAATCCCGTAAAAAAGTTCGTTATATGGAAAATTCGTTATATATAAGTTAATCTTTCGATATAATTTATAAACCACATAAAACAAATTTTATGTTCATAAAAACTATATATATATATATATATATATATATATATATATTTAAAAAAAGGAATTATTCACACCTTTTTGTAAATTAATATCTTTTGAATTAATATATCTTCTTAACCATCAAAAAGAAAGAAAGAAAGAGCGTTAAAAAAAACCGTGAAAAAACAAGGAAAGAGAATGTAGAGAAATGCACTGTATTTTCGACATTAAAAAAATAATTTTGTATAAAAATTAATATATTTTAAGGTCATTTTCTAATTTACAGCAAACAAATAATTCTAAACATACATTTTTTTATAACCAGAATTTCTAAACATGCGTCCTTAAATTCAATTACTCATAAATTTTTTTTCTAGTGAACTGGACAATAGGGGTTAAAAGATGCACTTCTTGAATGAAAAGCCCAGAATGCTCTCGACGAGTTAGGCACCTTATAAGACCAGCTCAAGATTTATGACCACCATAAAATGTGTTAAAAGAGAGAATAACTTGAAATGTCCAGAAATACTTTTAAAATAGGGAGGGAAAAATTGAATCACAAGGAAAAAAAGTTTGTTATATAGAAAACGTACTTCGTTGTAGAGAGTTTATTTTAAGAAGAAAATAGTGAAATGTGTGTGTGTGTGTTTGTTTCCAGGGAAAAGTTTGCTATATAGAAAAATTCCCAATATAGAGGTTCGATTGTGTATGTAAAATATACAGAGAGAGAAACAAAGATCGTATTCACATCATTTATGGTGTGTTTATTGATAATTTTAAGAATAAGTATTTTTTAACTCAAGTAATAAGTAAAAAAATATATAAAACAAGTGTAAATGAAATATGTAAACATTTTTCAATTTGCACTGCCTCAGATAATTATATTCTCTTACAGGAAGGAGTTACTGTAATCGTGTTAGGTTAAGAGTTTCTGGCGATAAAATACGTGCTATGTTTTAGAATCGAGCTCAAATTCCATTAAAAGCCCCTCGTAGATAAATAAGAATAGATGTTCTCATTAAAGGAATGTGATCTTGACGTTCCCATTTGGTGAGGTAGTTTGTCAAGCCTGTTTTTGACTCATGTGTTTACTTTCATCACATAATTGGAATTAAAAATTAAGAAGATTATACGATGATAACCCTTTATATTGTTTTAATGTAGCATCAGTTAAAATCTATCATTTATTATTCAAAATTCTTAATACCCCGAAAGATATAAATTCTTCAAAGAAGTAATTTTCCTTTCATTATGCTAATAAAAAAACCTAAAGAATATTGAACCCAAGACTTCATTGAGAGTGATCGACACCAAACAAGCAATTTAATTCTTTTTAAAGTCAATTCTCCTACTTCATTAGAAAAACGTTGGCACCATCTGTTGCAGCCAGTAACAACTTAGACAGAAATAACGCAAAATATATTTAAAATTAAAAAATAAAATTTAATAAATGAATTAATAATTGAAAAAACTGTATTAAGATCAAGTGTCCACTACAAGTTTAAAAAAATGTATTTGAACTTGAATGGATGAATAGAAAGTATTTTATTAACAACTGAAAATTTGAACAAGATAAATATATATATATATATACAGTGGTCCTAAGTCCGAGGTTGTACTTGGATATTTTATAAATTTTATCTTTTACAATTTTAATTTCGCTTGAAAACGTTGATCTTCAATATTTTTATTCGCCATTGATATTTTGAAATGGGATGTCGTACTCTAGGATTAATATGATTTCGAATATTTCTTAATTATATTTGTGTGATGTATTTTAAATATATTTAAATATATATATATATATATCGTGGTCACAGCCTCGTGGCCGAGGTACCATGAGCTCAGTGCCACTGAAGACTGAAGGGGTGATGCTCGTTAAATCTGTCTAGGCTCAAAGTCAACACGTTTGCGTGGTGTGGAAAGTAGGAGAATGAGTTTCCGACTTAGGTATCGTTCTAGGTACTTGACCAAGGGTCAAAAGTACGAGGTCCATCGCTAATAGCTCTCTTGTTGCTTTATAGTGGGACGTTAATAAGCACTTACTCCTTAATATTGATCTCGCATTGATTAGAAATATGTCCGAATACTTTATTTGTTTCAATAGCTAGACAGTTGAATTTAAACAGGAAAGAAAATATAAAAAAGAGTGCTCGTAAACTACGGGGGGCCATTCGACATTAAAGGTTTAAAAGAAATACGAGTCAGAGATCTTACTTTTAAAAAATTTGAATAAGTTGTGTGTATTCATTCGTTATTGATGTCTGCTAAATGATATTTCAGCTTTTTTAATGAATATTCTCTCTAGTTATCTTATTATTTCATTCTTATTGCGTCAGTTTTGACGTCATTCTACAAGTGATGATATAATTACCATTTTTTCAATTTCTACTATTAGTTCACCACCTGTCCCTCTCTCTCTCTCTCTATATCTCTATCTCTCTATCTATTTTTCAAATTTTCAATCATCAATAAAATACTCACTATTCATCCATTCAAGCTCAAACACATTTTTATTAAACTCGTAGTGGATGACACTTGATGTTAAATATAGTTTTTTCAAATATTAATTCCTTAATTAAATTAAAAAGTGAATAAATAGTAACAAACAAAAATAATAGTTCAACAGCATATATAGAAAGGAAACTCGATGGTTGTGTCACCGTAGCGGAATGGATAGCGCGTTAGACTTCTAATCCAAAGGTCGAGGATTTGAATCCCACCTGGGAGGGCCTAATTTCTGAGAATGTTATTTTTTTTTTACTATACTACTTTATTGGAATAATTAAAGTTAATTTACGAATGAACAGTAACAAACAAACAAAAAAGAGTCCAACACCATATATAGAAAGGAAAATGGAAAATCACTTTCTATTTTGTCACTTAATATTGTGATTCTGTCATATGTGCATACATATTAATATTGATTGTAACTATTTAATAAAAAGTAACTACAATGAATTTTTTTGTTGTTGACCTTAGTAGAAATTAACTTAATTTATATATATATATATATATATATTATATATATATATATATATATATGTCACTTGTTCTTTAGAACTTTTCAATGTTTTCAGTTTCGAAATAAGCTTTGGTTATGATTTTTAGAATATTATTTAAATTTAAAGATGTTTTTAATGTGATCATACATCTTAAAGATTGTTATATTTATGATTGTTATATTTAAAGATGTGCATTTATTATGTAATTATTAACTTGTTCTATTTATACAACAACATATTTCTCCGCACAATTCAGAATCATTTTAATAGCATTTCAAATACATTCAAATTTTAAAACTCCGGTTGGGTGGCGTAGTTAGTTAGGCTCTGGCCTTGTACGCCCAAGATTGCGGGTTCGACCCCGGCCCAAGTTGGTGAATTTTCATGATGCAAAAAATTGACAGCAACCATGTCGTATGATTATGCGGCATGTTAAAGATAGCTTGAGTGCCTTCTTGGCTTTGGGTACTCTCGGCAAATTTAAATTCTGAGAACAATCACGAATAGTCAGAGCTGAGATGCTTCCCTCTGGGAAGGAAACTTGGAATCAAAATTACATAGTGGCATTTGGTATTCACCTATATGGTGCCACACTAAAGAGTGATACCAGCATCCTGGGAAGGAACTAGGTCTCTGGAACGTGGCAATTACCCGTTCGAAAAAGGGGGGAGATAAATCCAATTTTACAAACTATTGTATAATTAGTTCAACAAAATTCCAAAATGGCTTAAAATATCTTTAAAATGTTATTTTAGGAAAAATACTTAGCAAGAAAGATTTGTGTAAACATCCATAACTTAATCGTATGATTTGGAAAAGTTTGCTTCATAGAAAGTTTTTAAAGAAGCACGAAACACACTTAATAACCATAAAGAACTTTCAATTTTCTGTAACCAAACTTTAAAAAAAAATTCTATTACAATATTTCATTTCTAATCTGTAATGTCGAAATTGAAAATTATGTCAAATACAACCTCGTAACCAATTAGTTATTTCATTCAAAGAATTCACTTCAAACCTCAAAAGATCAATGATCCAATGATTAGATTCTACCAGAGAGCAAATACCTTCCAAGATAAATTGGAAGGCAATAATACCGCTATCGAACGTCACAGCTGTGAAAATATAGAAAATTCCTAGCAATTCCAAGATCTTAATCTACAGAGAAAGTGAGCAAGGTAACCTAATCAGTCACTTCTTGGAGAAAATAAACATTGAAAGCTGGCTCTCCCACACACCAGGAATGTTTTTCTACTAATATTTTAAATTACTAGTTTCTGAAAAATATCAGAGATAAGCCGAACCCGGATGAAACAGCAAAATTGGCTTAAAAGAAAAATACTTCGAATATATTTTACTATTCAAATATTTGCATATTAAGAATCAGCCATAAAACAAGCGGATCCCTGATGAAATTTTTCAACTTTTTAATAACATTGGCCCTCTGAGCTGGGTATTTCCCGATGTTGTATGACTATATATGTTTTTAAATTATCGGTACCTATGTCTCAGAAAAGCTTTTTTAAAGCCATCGCATCGCATTTTCATTTAAAAAGTGCAGGATTTGAATTTTTGAGACGGAAATAGAAGTACATATTCGGCCCCAATAAGCTCCCCCCCCCCCTTCCACTTCCTCTAGAGAAGATTTTCTCAAATTTCTATTTTTAGTGGATATCTACAGAAAAAAATAAATATACTTGCCGAATTTCGAGTCAGCTGGTCTAATAGTTCATAAAACTGGAATTGTCTATAGATCCTTCGCAACCCCCCCCCCCTCGTTGGGTTTCAGTAGGGGGTCGCCCCCTACTGAAAAGAAAAACTATGTATGTCAGTTTTCGAGACAGTACGTCTAATAGCTTAGATGAGAAATATTTTTTTATCTTTTTCGCTTCCCCCACTTTTGAACGCAAACAACCCACCTTGTGATTTAATGTTTACAAAACTCGTTCTTCGCGGATCTCTACTCAACAAAATAAACATGTCTGCATCATTTCAAGTCTGTAGGGCTAAGAGTTCGGGAGATCCCGTGATGAGTGAAAAAGCCGCTTTTCTCCGACAAAAAATTTTTTGTGATAAATAATATTCTAAATGTAAAAATTGTTTCTTTTTCTTTAATCACTTTATATTAATCTCTACATTATTGTAAATAATAAACTAATCATAATATCTAACTGGTTGCGTCGAATAGTTAAAATAACACAAAATGATATTTTATGGATTCGTAATGTTTTTTTACATAATACGAACTAGTGTTTGCTCAAAATAAAATAAACTAATAAAAATAATAGATAAAAACATTTCCATAGTAGGGATAAGAGCTAGTACATGTATTTGTTCCACCCCCTAATAATCTCCTGTTCATTGGTCAAAAATTTATACCAAAGGTTATCCGAATAATAATAGCTTATCTTGTTAGTTATTGGTTATGTGTACAGCTTAATACTATTTACTAATTAATGCGTCATTTATGAAAATCAACAATAATAATATAATCAACATAAATTCAGAAGTACAAATTTCTTCAATAAGGAAGTTAATAATACTTTAATAAACTTTGTGAGGCCATGGTATCCTAGTGGTCAAGGTATCGGAACGTGTCTGGAGTGTCGTGGGTTCGAGGCCGGCACCACTTAAGACCCACCGTATAGAGGAGCGATGTACGTTAAATCTGTCGAGAGCTCAAACGTCCTCTCGTTGGTGTGGTGTGGTAGTTAGAAGAGGAAATGCCAGCTCAGGTGTCGGCCTCGTCACTGGACCATGGCTCAAAATTACCAGATACCTCGCCAAAAGCCCTCGTGTAGCTGAACAGTGTGACGTTAATATTCACTTACTTAATGAGCTTTTTAATCGAAAAAAAAACTCTGAGAATATCATTAATTCGTTTGCTCACACTGTGCGGTAATATCGTTACAATAATAAAAGGTGTTCAAGTTTTATACCAGGGGTCGGCAACCTACGGCACGTGGTACAATTCTCAGTGGCACTCAGCCCTATTCTACACATTTGTCAATTTTTGACTCGATGGAAGTTGATAAATTTGTAATTAACCTTATTCGACAAACATCTTCAGAATTATGGATATTTACGGAATTATAGAAAAATCTGAAAGATAACTCTAAAGACCAATTTATAATTATTTTGTAAATCATTGAATGTCATTGCTGGAGAGATTTAATTGTTTGAAGAGAAAAAATTGCATGTACTCTACTTTCCGCTTTTGGTTCTACATATCTCTAAGCAAACATCTTTCCCCATATGAAAAATATTTCGAGTCCGCAAAGAAATTGTTTAACAACTGTAACTTTTAACAAATGATACCTCTGACTTTTTTGTAGGAAAGTAGAGTGGTGTAAGCACTTGGTTCGCATTAAAATTTTTATTTACCTTTTTGTTTGATGAAGGGAAATACTTTTATTTTGTTTGTCTATTTCTTATTTTAATTAATATGTTTAAAAATACGTAATATATGTGCGATTTTAATCCTTTAATTTTTGATGAAAAAGTTATTTAGTTTATGCTGTTTGTTCAATGGACTAATTCATGTGACGTCATAATCACATGATAATTTTAAGCACGTGTTTTAGCCATCAAGTTCAAAACGCATGTGAGCATAGTCACGATAATGCATTATCTATTTTCAGCAATCAGTTCATGCACTTCGTTGTTGCCATTATGCTTTTTACAGAAACTTTTTTAAAGTATATTTGTCACTTTATTTAAAGTACATGTATAACAAGACATTTTTTTTTTAATTTTAAATTTTCTCAGAATTTTTTTTATACTTTGAGCATCTTTACCACTATGCATTTGAATTTTACCTAAGTTTTCAATGATAAAGTACGAGCTATTTATTGTCGTTTTGAATTCAATGTAGACACGTGTTTATATTATCATGGACCGTCATGATTTAGTCCATTCTACTATCAGCTCATCTCTCTATATATTTATCTTGTTCTAAATTTCAGTCGTTAATAAAATGCATTTTAAAGCACTCAATTGAGCTGAAATATTATATACACGATTATTTTGGATGACAATACAATAATTTAATTATAATTATTAAAAATTAATTGATTAAAACTAATTATTCAAAGAATTACAAAAACAGCCACGTTGGCATCGTTTTTGGCGACTTAGCGATTATTTTGGCGACTTGTGTCAAAACTTGAAAAGGTTTTTTTCTCACATTTTAAAGCGCTCGTTTGAGCTGAAATTTTCTATACACTATTGTTTTGGGTAACAATACGATAATTTAATTATAATTAATTAAAATTATTGAATGAAATTAGTTATTTAAAGAATTACAGATACAACCACGTTAACTTCATTTTTAGCGACTTGGATCAAAACTTTAAAAGGTTCTTTTTCCTCGCGTTTCAAAGCTGAACAATTGAACTGAAATTTTACGTACACGATTGTTTTGGATGACAATGCGATAATAATTAATAATATGCGAATTTAATAATAATTAATAAAAATTAATTTCCACTTAATGTTGTGATTCTGTCATATGTATATACATATTTATATTAATTGCAACTATTTAATGAAAAGTAACTAAAATAATTTTTTTTTGTTGATCTAAGTAGGAATTGACTTAAAAAAATTTTATTACTTGTTTTTATGTTTAGAAATATCTTTAAATGGTGCAAAATTAAATTATAATAAAATTGTAAAAATATCTGTATATTATTGATCTGTATTCTTTAACTCTGCATGCATTATCCCGGGAATGGAATTTTCAAAAATCTCCTACTGTGTGCCTCGCTGAATCATATGAGTAGATTGGTTTCGCACCCCACAGTTAAAAGGTTGCCGACCCTTGTATTATACTGTCGACCATTTTTTTTAAGCAAAAGACTTCGCCAAATGCCACGATATACAGCCAATAGTAGAAAACTCTCCTGCGCATGTTCCAAAATAATAATAAAGATGATAGCACTTGGAAACGTTTTTTTTTTAAATTAGTGACAACTTTTATTTGGCGAAATTAGGCGAAGGTATAATATGAATGTACATAGTAAAGTTGTTAAGTTAAAAATAGTGAATCAAAGAAAAAAGACAATAAGTTTGTAACATCTCATAGAAAACAAATTTGGAATTGAAACTCAAAAATCAGTGACGATATTTGTAACAAAAATTTTATCTAATGACAAATAAATTTTTACAAAGAATAAACTAGTTTGGAAGACTTCAAATTTAATAAAATATGAGATTTATATTAATAGTTGTAGAGAGAGAAAAATCAGTGTTCTCGGAAGGCTTTCTTTCTGGAAATATCAATGCGAAATTCTACTGCTTACCAAAGAGATCCAACAAAATATATTGACATGTTTATTAAGAGAAGCTCTTGATCTTAAGAATCAAAACAGAATTGTCTTCCAACTAGCCGAAAATATTATTATGTCATCAAATATTGTAAAGCTCAAAGAAAAACATTTTGTTCATAATTGCTCATAAGAAATATGTTCAACAGTAGAGTTAGTTATACTGTGGGAATTACAAGGCAATCTGAATAGTTATAAAATAAATTAATAGCTTTTGTAACATTTTTATGGCAGTGTTCCATGACACTCGCTCTTGATTTTTTTCACTGCGCTATTCTATTTTATTTTTTTCTATGTGGATTCTACTTCTTCCAAAGTCCCTACGTTGATTCTTTGAAGATTAGATAAATAGGTAGGAACTGAAAGGAAATGCGTTTTTTAGTTTTCTCAAGAAACTGTTTTCGTACGCAATTAAAGTAGAAACTACAGAACAAATTATTTGAGTTGAGAAACAGCTGATAAGAAGTATACGGAAGTTCGGACATAACCGTGTTAAGGAGGATAAGCAATGTCTAGACTAGGCTTAAATTTTGTATATTCTTGTTGCAATTGGCATCTTATATTCACATTTAATGTATTATTCACCACAGATATATATGTAGAAGCTTTTGTTATTTTATTCAAGTTGGAGCTGCAATGCATTTGATGGAAAAAATTATAAATAAATTATTCTTCTTTCTCTCTTGTTGAATCTGGAGCACTCTTTTCTGAAATGCCGATATATTATAAAATACACTCTACATAATAATTAATTACAAGAGGACCCCTCTCTCTTCTGTTTCTACAATAGTTTTTAATATTCTTAGTGGATCTCGAGGGGGGGGAATGTATTATATGATTAAAATGCACAGAAAAGAATCATTTTTGAATAAAATTTGCCTCCCTTATATGGAAATTAGGACAAAATAACTTTAAAAATAATAATTTCAAAGTTTAATATTGCCTCAAAAAGATAGAATTTTCGAAAAAATGGAAAAAGACTTAATTTTGTTAAATGATTTTAGACTCAAAAAATAAAATTATTTTTTACGATAGAAATTACCAGAAGTAAAGAAAACTGCAAAATCACTACTGGGTCGTGAGTAGTGCAATGTTCATTGCAACATTTCCTAACCCCAGCTCTCTCTCCACGAGTCAGTCCGATCTAACCATCTTTCAGTCTTCCGCTTTATCGCGCATTGTCATTTCGAAAGTTGCGGGGGGGGGGGGTTAAAATTCAGCATTAAATAAGCTGGTGATTGTTGTTCGTGTTTTTTCTTGTAACTATGTATTAGGTTTCCCCTCATCGCCTGTGTTTTTCTTTAACAAAAATTACGTTGAATTTTTTACCATTAAAAGTTTAAGTACCTTAACCTCGTTGTCCTTGATGCAGTACTTAACACATCACTCAGTAAGTCCGGGGTCTAACTAATAAAACAACAACTGTTATGCAAAATTGAACTTTATTTATCAAGAAACTCCCCTTCAGAGTGATACATTCAACCCAGCATTCTTTCAATCTTTTAATACCTTTTCGTAGAACGATTTGTCTTTTCTCTCAAAATAGGCTTCTGCTTCGGCAATCGCTTCTTCTTTTGAGTCAAATCTCTTTCCCTGCAGCATTCGCTTAAAGTATGCGAACAGCCAGTAGTCACTGGCGGCCTGATCTGGACTGTACGGTGGGTAGGAAAGTAATTTGAAGCGCAATTGTTCAATTTGATCATCGTTTCATGGAGTTGTGGCACGGAGCATTGTCTTGGTGAAACAGCACTTTGTTCTTTTGCATTTGAGGTCGTTTTTCTTTATTTCTCATTCAGTTGATCCAATAAAGCCATGTAATATTCACTATTAATTGTTTTTTTTTCTCAAGGTAGTCAATAAAAGAAAATTCCATGTGTATCCCAAAATATGGACGCCATCTTGACTGAGTGATTAAACCTTCCCTGCTGTCTAATGCATTATTCAACTTTAATATCTATGCCTAATTGCATAAAAACCTGTTTATGGGATCTTCTTTGATTCGTGCGTTTTGTTTTTGATGACATGAGCAAACGCTGCACACACTTTGCCTGCCATGACATGATCACAAATAGAAACTGTTCAGGTACCTTTAATCGCTTCTTATGCAATCTCGATCGTTTATGATCTTTTTATGTTCTGAACATTGTTGTGACCTGAAGTTTGCGTCGTGGTCTTGCGACACGTCTCTGTATAACCTTTGTTGTTGACGATGAAGCAGATTCCAGATAACACTTATCAAGCCAATGTTCTGCTTGAAAAGTATTAGTATTTTCCCCCATCAACAAGCAATGTTTAATTAACACACGAAATTCTTTTTCTTCCATGATTTCTAAACAAACAAAAGTTGCTTCACTAAAACCACTGTAACTTTTCAACTAAACAAGATATTATCACGAAATTTTGACACGAGCTGTTTGAAAGTTATATTACTAGGTTAAGCTTAGGAAAGTTAGAAGGTAGAGCCATCTATATGTTAGTCTCGGGACTTATTCAGTGAAGTGATAACATAAAAATTAATGATTTTACTTTTCCTCTTCTCTTATATACCATAGAACAATTTTTCCTCCTAGTTAGGTTTTTAAATTCTAAAAAAAAAATTCCATAGGAACGAAACTCTTCAATCAAGATTAAAAAACATATTACTTATCAAGCCAGAACAAAGGCAGGTTTTAAATATTAATATAGGATATATTTACTAAGTCCCGATCGGGAAAATATGTCTTTTTAAAGCAACTCTCTCAAGTAAATTAAAAATATCCATTGTAGGTTTTCATTATATCCTGTCTACTGCCACCGCTTTCTCAGTTCCAACAATCATCCAACATATCAAAAGTATAAATCATGTGGGAAAGATCGCATTTTTATAACTTTTATTTAGGTAAAAATTCCAACATTGTTTATAAAACTCTCTCTGAGCATTGAAAATATTTTTAAGCTGTCTTTTATTATTGTTAAATAAACAGTGTATTCGTAGACTCCCGTCAAACCCAGAAGCATTTGTTATTGAAATTCGTTCAGAAGAATTCCTGTGTAAACGTTTTTGTTCGTCTTGTTAAAGAAACTTATATCCAAAGCTATTTGTTTTAAAATAAGCTGTATTTGATATGGCACAATATTACGCAAACACAATCATTATTTTAGAAATATCTTCTATAGACAAATTCAATGCAGCATTTGAAATAAGGCGGGAAATGCATCCGAATGCGTTTATGGAAGCTTTTTTATAATGCATGTCTTTAACTACAACAGATATAAAGATAAAGGAAATTCTTATGTCTTTATGATAAAGAATCCAAATGTGCTTCTCATAAAATGTAAAAATATATATTTAACCGTTTGCCTGATTATCTCGAGTCATCTCGGGTTCGTATATATTGTAGTTAAATATTATCCCGAGAAAACTCGAGTGAAGCAGCATTTGTCAGTACGATTTGTTTTTTCATGGTTATACTCGGCCTAAATATTCAGCTTTCATTGGCAGTTTTCAAAGTTTTGTTGGTTTCGTAGATCTTTTGGCGGGATGGGTCACGTGTTTTCCTTATTGTATAGTATCGGCTTGTGGATTAGTTAATGTTCTAAAGAAGGAAAGTTCCGTTGAAAAAAAGTAAAATGATGGTGTTAAAGCAAAACAGCGAAAGCGATAATTTTTCAGAGAGTGAATTTTGGTGGACCTTGAAAATAGTGGAAGTGATTTTTCTGTATGCAGCCTACATTTTGTATTGTAAATCAGGAGGTTCACGATCACCTAAACAATTTATAATAGAACTGATTGAAAAAATAATTTCAGAAAATCATCGGGACGAGTTTTTTGCCTCATCAAGAAGACACAGCACATTAGTCCTTCCCCACTCAGGTTAACTTCTGGGCATTTTCCAGATGTTATTCCTGCTACTGAAAAAGGAGACACAACAGGGACAGTGTACTCTGTGCTCCCGTAAAAGAGATACCATAAAGATGTAAGCCAGTAAGAAAATAGACCAGATACCAGTCTACAGAATGCCAGGTATCACTTTGTGTTGTTCCTTGTTTCAAAAACTATCATACTAAGTCTAATATTAAACTTTTTTTCCATTTACCGGAGATAACTCGGGAAAGAAACTAATGTTAAAACTAAATGCTTTTACACCTGTAAAAAATTAAAAATTCTACTTAAAACTTGCATATTTTGTTTCGTTTCCTTGTATTTAATAATAAAATTTTAAAAAATGTGATGATTTTTTGCAACTTTTTCAAAAAATGTGTAAGGGAAGCGGTTAAAAATGGCTCATTAGACTTTTACGAAAATTAGTAATTATTTAGAGTTGTTTATGTGATAAATTAATGGGAATGAATAAGTCATTATTAGAAAAAATCATTTTGTTTGAAAAATTCTAACTTTGCAAATTCGGTACTGTACGACAGCATATTGGTGAAATATTGTATGAAAATTGCAACCTTCTAAGTTAAATAGAGTCCATTAATGCAGAAATTATGTTACATAAAGTCTAAGAAAATCCAAATAGCTACAAAAGAGCACTTATAGAATAAAAAAGTATGAGGCATTCTGCAAACTTATCTTACAATTATACAACTTTCCTTTTAATTGTTAACTTAACTTTCCTTTTAATTGTTGACGCTAACTTTTAAATGCAGCTCGTAGCAATTAGCATATCAATGAAGTCATTTTACTTTTCAAAAGAAATGAATTGGTTCACGGTTTTTTGGTTGAAAATTTTTCTCAAATGTGTTACATATTACTTTGAGTATGTGTGAAATTTCTAATCAACTAAAACGAATGCGGTATGTTTTTACAAAGAATTTGAATATTGGAATTTTACAGGTTTATTCTTTTTAACTTACGTTTACAATATTTTACTAGATACAGAAATGGCCTATTTAGAATTACATAATTAACAACAAAATATAAGAAAATAAAATCCTTCATATTAGTAAAACATAAAGTTTTAAAATAATAAAAAACATAAAAAGTCTTAAATTATTCCAATCCACGCCCAAAATTCAAAATTGATTTAGTATATCACGCATTTGACAATCTAGTAAGTTATTTGTCAGAAAGTGACTAGTGTCCTGGTTAGTCGAATGGGATTGTGGCAGATAAAACTCGGTACTTTCTGGTTCGTAAGCACGTAACATATCACTGGGCAAAAGTGATCACCCCTGCCTGGAGGCTGTTACTGGCATATATAGATATTCGCTACAGTACTCCCCCACTAGTGAGTCGGTGAATAGGCGAACGAACGAGATATTTGTTATAGAGAGCGTTTGTAGCATGTTAGTTGTTGCTGTTGCGTCAAGTGACGACTTTTGGTTGCTGCATCAAGTGAGTCTGACGACTTTGTTTACTGCGTCGAGTGGGTCAGACAACTTTACTTGCTCGTTTTGTGGGTAGATGGCGCCACGACACATCAGAAGGTTTTGAGTCTTTTCAGCCATGATCACCAATATCGGAGGTTAGAATCCGGTACCTTTTGATCTGTAAGCACGTATTATACCACTGGGCAAAAGTGATCACCTCTGCCCGGTGGCTGTTACTGGCTTATGTAGATATCCACAACACGATATTCAAAGTTAGAGCTATGTTGGGGTACTTACGTATTATACTGTCGACCAGTTTCGTCAATTATAGAGACATCCTCAAATGTTGTGATTTATAGTCAGCAATGGAATCAATTCCCCAACTTTAAACACAAGAAAAATAAAGATGCCATTATTTGACAACAATTTTTGGTGTGGCGACTTCTTTTTGTTTGGCAAAATTGATCGACGGTATAATACGTATATATATATAAGTACAATTTTTTTCTATTTCTTCTTTCTACTTTTTTAATTAGTGTATGAAACAATGAAACGAGCACGCGAACCAGTATAGATTTCCGCCTTTAAAAAAAGATTGTATCATGGAAAAGAAATAAAAGTATTTATTTTGAATTTTAGCATAACTGTGTTTTTATTTACAAATGATTTCGAATGTTCTAGAAGCTGTATACGAAAGCAAATTATAGGTTTCCATTTGTTAGTAACTTTTTAACACAAATCATTTTACCAGTCTCCTAGCTGGACTACTTACCGAAGTACAACTGTATATTAAGTATCTTAAATATATGATAAACAAAGCATTAAAATATAATAGAAATAATTAAAGTTGATAGCTTAGTCAAAGTTCGTTTATTTTTCTGTTTTCTATCCATAAATAACTCAAAATTTTCAAAACTAAGGGTCTTATAAATATTATCTAGAGCACATAAATTTAAGGATTCATATTTTCGTTAAATATATACTAAAACTCTTTTTTAATAAAGTCACGCAAACAATAAATTAACACAAATGACGTCAGAAAATTTAAATCAATAGTTAAATCTCAATATATAATTGCGTTAATATACATAGCTAAATACCTTTTAGGTCAATGTACTTTATGTAAATTTTTTATTCCCCTTATGTTGTTTTCTCACGACTTTAGCTTTCTCTTACTTTTTTTATTATTCGAACATCATATTTTAATAATTTGATATGTTATGATTGGAAATCTTTCCATTATCAACGCTGACAATAATAATTGTTCTTTTCAAAACTCTATTTTTTTTCTGTGATATAAAAGAAAAATATTTTTTTCCTTTACAAGTTATTTCTGAATAAGCATTAATTGCAACACTAAAAATTATAAATTCAATTTTTAAAATAAAAAATATATATATGTATGGCAAATAGTTTATTTTAAATCGAAACTACCACATTTTATACGTTTCAACCAAAATAAAGCTTTTATATGAAAATCTTCGCGCGTTCTGTTCTATTATTACTTCATTGTTTGTTTCTCGTTTCGTTGAAAATACATGCATGCAGAGATTTCTGAAATAATATTTTTATTTAAATAAGAAGAATTTAAATTTAATGTGAAAAAGATCTATTGTGTCCAAACACAAATTCATACTTTTTTAAGAGTACTAAGAATTCTGCATATAGTTTGTAATGCTTGTCGGTTCCTGCTTTCCTCCGATCCCCCTTGTCTACTCCCGGACCCGGCTAGATGTGTGGGAGGAACTGAATAATCAGTAGACATGATTCACTCTAATTATTTTACTATCCCCAAAATATCAAGCAAGCACAATAATAATCTAATTAAGATAAAAGTTCAGATAGCAAGTTCGAAGGTGAGACTCGTTAGACTGGGGATAATAATACGGACCCTCAACTGATTTCACGATAACCTATACAAGCTCAATATAAACTACGTCGCGCACTAATAACCTAAACTTCTATTTAAACAAGGATCACGATACCTGTACTTTTATGAAGTTGAGTCCTTCAGTTGAGGCCTTGAATACGATCCTTATCCGGATCTAATCACCGTCGAGTGATACTCTTACAATTCTTCAATTGATAAACTCCGATTTGCGCTTAATAATTTCACAATCCTTCACTCACCAACTAACTCATAAAACTCGCGAATACAGAATTTTCTTAATTTACATAATCACGCTTTCTTCACTCCGTGAAAGTTGGTTGATAATAATATTGCCCCAGAAAAATCCCCAAGGGATTAGTTATAGACGCGTATAGATCCGTCGCAGGTTTAATTAAGCATATTTATCATATTTTGTTAAATTATGTACACCAAACAGTAGATATTTTTCATTGGATTATTGCTTAGTCACAAATTATTATTCTGTAAATTATCTCCTTATTATATACACTGGTGTTCAAAATTAAGAGAATTTTTGAATTTGGTTGTTTATCTCCAGAACTACCGGACAGACTTTAATGAAATTTCGTATGTACATAGGCTTGATATATACAATTAAAAAAAAATAACCATACTATATTTATAACACACAGGCATAATCGAGCGTAACACTCATTGCAGTCAGAAAGTTTGAAACAGCAGTTGCAGAATAGAACAAAAAATTGATGTTCCACTTTTAAAAATATACAGGTCTCTCACCGTGGTTTTATACCGGAAATAAGGTAATTTACGGAGTTCCTGTGGCAAATAATACTACTCGTCAGCATCGCTGTTTTCAGACATTGGATTCTTCTCAGAGGGGGGTACGAGTTGTAATTGCCCTCTCCAGAGAGTCCTAGCATGCTCTATTCTGAGGAGATCTAGAGATCAAACTGGCCACTCCATTCGGCGAATATACTTACTTCCCAGAAATTCTTCAACCAGATAAATTCTATGGTCACGTTGTCATCCATTAAAATAAATCCAGTGTTCACTGCACCCCTGAAAACACAAACACGGGGCTCCAAGACCTCATCCCCATGCCTCTCATCACAGTACATCTTTCAAAGACATGAAGGTATGTGATGTCATACATCCAGTGTGATACCTGTCCAGACTATCAAGCCTACGCTGCCTTTATGGTATATTTCTTGGACATTGGAGGTCAGGTAACGGCCCCCTGGTTCCCTACACATGAAAGTATGGCGAGAATTATTGGTTAGGTGGAACTGGGACTTATCAGTAAAGCGAATGGTCACCCATTGATCCCTACTCCAATCTCTATATCTGCATCATTTTAAATGGACTCTCCGGTTGGTAGAATTGAGCGGAGTGCAAAAAACAGGTGTTCTTGCTAACAGCCCTCTCATGAAATTTTTTAGAAGCAGTCATCCTTGAAATTTGGGTTCCATGCAACTCAGGAAATAGCTGAGAAGCTGTAGCATTCTTGTCTTGCTATAATGGATAAGCGAATTTCTCTGGTTGTCATGGCTCTTGGATGGCCTTTCCCAGGTTTTTTCTCGATGGATCCAGTGTCCTGAAATTGTTTCTATTAGTTGAATACGAGATGGTTAGCTTGTTTTCATTACAAATATGGATTTGAGACTTGCCTGATTTTAGCCTACCCACAATTCTCCGTTTCATACCATCATCCAAACATTGGTGGTTACTTATTTTTACTGTTTGAATTTTAGTTTAACCGATATCTGTTTGATTTTTAGTTTAACCGAGAACAACAAGAAATTCGGCGAGATGTGCTGACGAACGGAATGTGGATTTTGGTCCTTGCGCTGAGAAATCCTGTTACTCGACTAGCTCTGCCCGCACACACGTATACGACAACAAGACGTATATGACACATAAGATATGAATCTTTGTTTAGAAGCCGTATTTTGACATTTCGTTCAAACTTTTTAATAAAATTCGACAAAATAAGTCAATTTTCTTATTTTTGAACACAAGTGTGTATACACTTGTATATACTTAAAAATGTAACTATTGACGCATTTTACGCATCATTACTGCAAATTTTTTCTTCAATAATTTGGTTCCCTATTTTATTAAACTTTTTTCTTTTATCGGGAAGCTAATCACATTTTTTAAAAAGTATATTTAAAAGTAATAGAAAATTAAGAGAAAGAAAAAGTTCATTTTATGAAAATTGATTAAAAAAACTGAGTTTTTCAATTTTAAGTGGGGGGGGAGATTTAATTTGTATTCTTTTGTTGTATTTGCTATTAACAATCAAAGCTATTTAAGCCCTTAACTGGTTTGCCTGTACACCATACGGGCCCTCAAAAGCTGACCACAACCGGTTTGCACGTACACTGTAGGAGCATTGATATTTTGTTCTTTCTATCTTTGATTTGTACCAATTTTTTAATTGTTAGATTATTAGTGCTAGTGCTTTTAAAGAAATGCAGCTTGTCCATGGTACTGAAATACTTTTCATCTGGGATTTTCTTTGTGGTAAGACGGTAGTTTTTCCTTAAAGGTAGCAATTCAGATTCTTGAAAGTATTCGATAAAGAATGCGGCAAGGCAGTGTTAAAATTTTTGCTTCAGAAGAAATGAAAATGGGAAGATATTCCAAAAAAAGTCAACACTATCTCTGTCTCCATCGCAATGTAAGATTTAGTATTACACCATACTTCAAATTGTGTGCATGCACACACAAAATTCTCAACCGTTTGAAAAAGAGGTACAAACAAGAAATTTTTTGTATGAGAGAAATTTGTTTAAGATAAATGGAACATTTTTCAGCACGCAGAATATACTTAAAAAGAAAAACTTTTAAGGGTTTTTGTGTAGCACAATTTTAAAGTAAAAAATGGAGTCAAACTTTCAAAATTGAAAACTAAAATGAAATTCTTCCATTTTTGCATTTTGTTAAGTATTATGGTTAGTTATATACAATTATAAAAATGTGACTTTTTTGGAACATTTTGGGCTAAGAAAATTAAAAAATAATCTAAGGCGTTAAACATATATATAAAATGTTAGAAATTATATATATATATAGATTTTGTTACTAACTTTTTAAGATTCATGATTATAATTAAAAATAAATTTTTTCTAATACTTAAAAATCAAATTTTTTAAAGCATTATAGCTATAAATAATTAAAAATAATAAAAAATGGAACAATGCAGCGTTAAAACTTGTTTCGTTTCATGTCAACGCACATTACACTTTAACACGATTAAACGAACAATACATTATAATCCATCAACAAATCCAGGGAGCTAGTAAAAAAATTCGCCTGCAATTTGAATATAATTTTAAACGGCGCAATATTAATATGTACCTCATGATTCACTGTTTTCACTAATTTGCTGTATTGGTTTATACAACGTATGAGCAATGGCCATCAATATCGGCCGTTTTCTAGTACCCATCAGTAGTGACAGTGAGGCCCTAGTTTTTATGTATAGTTAATATTAAACGAAAATTAAACTGAGATTCTATTCACAAGTACACTGTATTTGTTAATCATTGGTAGGAAGGAAGTAAATTTGGGATCATCCGACAAAAGAAATGTAATTAAGCATGTAAAAACACTAGAAGAGATATTTAATATTATAAAGGCATATACATAATCTCTAAAAAAATTATACAGACTACCTCCTAATTTTTTTTAAAAAAATAATGCAAGTTTTCTTTGTGAAAATTAAGATTTCTTTGTTTACAAAAGTAATGTGTAAAAAAAAATTTTTTTTTCACCATCCCTGTATTAAATAACGTAACTTCTTACGCAATATTGTATTTTAAGTGTTTAATCATTTTCACTTTAATTAATCAATCCAACATAAATATGTACAAGGATAATTTGAGAGAATTTTTATTCGAATTAATTATACAATAGTTTCGTTGTTACTTTCATAACCTTAAGCAATATCTTTCTACTTTGAGAGATTTATTCAATATCAAGAAAAGTGTATTCAAAATAAAGCTAAAGTTTGAATATAAATAAGTATATTATAAAGAATGTCGTATTTTGTTCGAGTAGAGGTCACTTTATCTTAAAATAGCTTAAATAAAAAAATGTTTACAATATTTTTCTATTGTTTTCGTAAATATAAAGTGGTTTTAAAAAAAAACATTTATCTTTAATTTCAGAAAAGGTGTATTAAAGGAAAAAAGAATATAAAAAAGTAATAATAATTTAAAATTATCAAAAATATTTTAGGATAAAAATAATTCATTTGAATTTTAAGAAATATCTGATAATAATAACTAAGAAAATAGTTTTTAAAACATTTTCTTATCAAGGAGAAAATTAATAGATTATAAGAACAAGACATATTTATTTTTAAAACTAATTGATATAATTTTAACACTAATTTTTCTCTTTTCTTTAGAAGATAAAAAATGCTTTACGTTTCTAAAAAAGAAACATCGAGAACCAGGTAAAATCAATATCGAAAGATATTTCTCGAACAATATCTTCAAAACGCATTCTTCTGAAACAGAAGTAGTATTACGTACATTTAAGCAAGTGTATAAAGTTCTGGAAATATTTTAAATATATGCGCCGCCTGGTAAGTATGTTAAAAGCTTTTCGCAGGAGAGAATATGTGAAGATATAAAAATGACAGAAGCTGTTCCAGAGAATACATTCTAAATATTTTATGCCTTTTCCTCTTTGTTTAAACATTCGCCTCTCGTAGGAAAAAGATACGGTATTTTTTTTTTTCCTTTAAAAGTTATATTTCAAGAAATATTTTGAATAATTTTCTTAAGTTGCAAAATTTATAATGTAACTCACTGTATCAATAAGAACATTATCGTGAACAATTTAGAGTTTGAATAAAATATATGTCGTTGCAAATTTGCGTGGAGTAAAAGGAGCCATCGACTCCAACTAATTGAATAATAACAAATTTATTAATAGGCAAATGACGAACAAACGTCTACACTAAGACAAATCGACATATATACACAAAGAACTATTATGACAGATTATTTACAGTAGTTGAAAATACACTAGTTATAAACAACTTTACAGCTTAGTTGTTACTTCACAGAAACAACTCTCTAGAACAGCTCCACCAGCAGGAACTCAGATAAAGCCGTTCTGTATTATCGCAGACAACGCATAAGCAGATTCAAATCTCGACTGATTCAACCGTTGTCTGAAAGGTCCCGTACCAAACCTCATGGAAATTTTCAGAAGGATTGATTCAATAGACTTCTTGATGGTTCCTTGGTAATATCATTTTCTCCAAATCCGTCACCAAGGGCGATAAAATTGGCACTCTCAGGGAAACCAGCTTACATCTCCTTGGGTCACCATAACCTTATTCGAATTCATGCTGGGAAGCAAACTTTCCCTGTAAAACTCAATTTTCCACAAGGAGTGTATCACTGCAGGGAAAATAACAAAAGTGGCTTGTTACAATATTCTGCTTCACATTCCCCCTGAGATTGGTTTTTAAAGCATTTGACTTTTCAAATAAAACGTATTAGCTTTTTAAGTGAAATGTTATTGTTTCATTAATATGGTGTTTTTGGTTTTATCGGCAAAAGGACTGTGTTTTCTATCTATATCAAACTCTTATCAGTTTATCAGAAATCAAGTGCAATGCATAAGAGTTTTATAAATATATTCATGATCAAAATATAAGGTGAAGAATGGTGAAAAAAAGAGAAGTATTTACTGATAAAAAGAACGATAAAAATTCACTCACTCACTCACCCAACAAGCTTCGCCAAACATAATGTCAATGAGTTTGTTATGAGCTCATGGCTCTTTCTTTTCATTTACAACAGATTATTAGAATATACAAGGAATGCATTGAACAAAAAATGTTAAAACTAAACCCTACTAAGCACAATAGTCCTACAATTACTTAATTTTATTACAATTATTTTTTACATTTTATATCACGGTATCGAAACGACTCCAGCGGATGTTTAAAAGTAATCGAAATCCTGGACATTCTAATATTAAAATTAAACAATTATAATTGTAATCTTACATTTATTTAAGAAATACTGGTATGTTTTCTTTAAAACATAGTATTGAATTTTTAAAAAGAACTGTTTTATAAATAAATCCTCATGAATTTTTCCTAAGATAAAAAAAAAGTATTCATGCTAACCATCTCCATTAAAACATTCTCTAAAATTAGTTAAAGAATAGTAGAGCATATTATACGTATTTGATGCTACTGGTTTATGTTATTGATAATATGTTAAAAATTTATATTGCTCGTAAATGCTTTTTTTTTTCAAATAATTTATTTTCTAATCTTACTTATTGAAAATATGAAGCAACAAAATTTTTCACATATTATCAGTGTTTTTTAATATATTCAGCTTCTAATATATGTATTTTATTGGTATTTTATTAGTATTAAAAATAAACAAGTAATATTTGGAACTCGATAGAAAATTGAAATAAATTGGCTTACCAAATACATGAAAGAAAAGCTAAAAGCAATTAAATTAACTATTGAAAAATTTTAATGATTTAAAAATTCAAACAATCTTTGTACTTCTATATTTAAATGTATACAAGTGCCTATTTTAATAACTGAATTCTTAAACTATATTTTTAATACCCATAGTATAACCATTCGAAGTGGAGATAATTTTAATTAAAAATCTGCATCAAAATTCGCCCAATTATATATTTTAAAACATTTTGTCACACACTCATAAACTAAAAATATGTTTTTCTATTTTAATGCCTTTATAGAAGTAAAAAACTTTTTAAAAATAATCTTAATTTTTATGGGAGAAATAAATATTAAAAATGTAGCTTATACTATATAGTGATTTGATATTTATAAATGTATCAGAAAATCAACGAAAAATGTGGATGTCTGAAATGTGAAATTCTGATTTTTTTTAAATATTAAGATATTCTTAGAATTTCTTATTTGGGTTACTTCTATTTTTAGTTCAGAACACTCGATGTCTGAAGGAAAATTACGTGAATCTTGTTTATTTCATATATGTATATATATATATATGAAACAAAACTGAACTGATTTGAGAAAATTAGAAAAATGTAAATGTATCAGATTCACTGCAAAAATGTTGTGTACATTATGTTGCTTAACTTTTATATTTAATTGGAACAGGATCTTTGCAATTATCTCATATAAGTTGTTTAATAAATTATTTTTCCGGCTTAGTAGCGTAACAGCTTAATCAATATTCTAATTTAGTTTGACAGTATACTGTACAACTTTTTATTCATGTGATTAAGATTGGATTTTAATTTAAGCTCAAAAATTATAATAATATACATATATACGATATTTTATATTTATTTTTAAAAACCTTAAAATGTGCAGCTTTTTAATATGTTTTATGTACTGATATGATGCTATTGACTTACTTATAATAATGCTCAAAGATGTCCATAGTTTTTTTCTACTAAATATATAAGTAACCAATTCCTTGAATCAGAAAAGTAAAAAGTAGTACTTAATTTTTTTTTCCTTAAATAGTAAGCATTTTTTTTTTTTTTTTTGAAAAAATGAAATTGTTTTTTTATTTAAGTTTAATTTTTTTTTTTTTTTTTATTATTTTAAAATACAATACACAACCAGTTTTTGTAACTTAATTTCGTTTCTTAGATTACATTTTTTTATAGAGAATGCGATGTTTCTAATGCTCACATTAAAATTTCTTATCGATTACTTTCTAGTGCTCAATATTTGCTTATCTAAGCTATTTATTGAAATATAGCCAAAGGGAAAAACTGAAGTCCAGCTACCGACAGTTAATTAATTTTCAATCAGCGTAAAGCTAATCTGACGTTGAATTTTGACGTATTTTCAGGAACACACTTTGTTCTTGAAGGCATTGAAGAGTATTTTGCATAATTGATTTCAAGAAATTCTTTCTAATAATAAAATGACTTTGGAGTGAAGATTACATAAACAAGATGGAATCCCAATTTTACGTTTAAACTGGGTTTCATTTTATTCTTGATTAGTTTGCCTATTTAAAAAATCACAGGCATTTGCTTAACTCTTCTAGTATAAAAAATCAAATTAATTAAAATATTAGATAAATTATATAGTTATGAAATGGAAATTAAATTTTCAGTAATAAACCAGCTCTCTATTGTTATTTAGCTTGCAAAAGTCTCATTTTTGTTACGTTCAATGGCGTAATGAAATACAATGAAGATAAAGAAGAAATATATAGAGAGGTAAAACACAAAGCATCCAAATCAGATCCTTTAAAAATTATTTCTTTAAGAGATTACTGTAACCGCGCTTGTCATTGTAATTGTAACTGACTGTCCCAAGCAGCGGAAGCGCCCTCTAGTTACCACTCTACTTTAGTATAGGCAAGTGAAGGAAAATGTTGTCTCTATTAAAAAATGTTTTCTCATCTGTATTATCTCTATGTTGTTCATGTACTTTGTCCTTAATTTTTGTTAATTATATTTGTTGTTTTGTATAACTTAAACCGAATTAATTAATAATAGTTGCAATAAAAAGGAGATTTTTACTGAACCCAGCCCCAAATTTATCACCTTCAGGTTAATCTTTAACGGCCAACTTTATACAACAATGGTCACCAAACTTTAGAACTCCATAGACAACTTAATGTATAATTTAAAATTATACATTATGTCCACTAATATGATTAACCATTATATAACCAACACTAATATAATTGACCACTATATGGCGGACTTATATAACTGTTGTAGTTGTAGTCTGGTGGGTGTAGTTCTTCCGAATTTTCATCTCCATTCAGGACATTTTGGATGACATTAAAACTCTTTCAAAATTGCCCTTTTTAATAAATAATATTTAAAATTTTAAAAATAACAAAAGAAAAATAGTAAAAAGAGAAATAACTTTGATATGAATAAATTTACTAATATAAATAAAATAAAGATAAAAATTGATGGAAAAAATCTTGACTTAGAAAAAATATTTATATATTTCCATGATGGGAGTGGGAGGAGAGAAGCCTAGCCAATCCGGTTGGAGCAAAGAAGTCCGAGTTAAAGAGAGAAAATACATAGATGTAAAAAGTTAAAATGAGTTGGTATCGAGTGGAGCTTCTATGGATGGCTGATCAGAGAGGTCAGCAACTTTTGCATTTAAGTTAAGATGAGAATCTCTATCAATCATTGAGTAGTAAACAGAGATAATTTAAGAATTAAAAGAAAAATAATATAGGTAAAGAGAGTATAATTAGGAATTAAAGAAAAGCAGGATCAATTCGGATTGATCTGGGTCTGTGGAAATTAAGATCAGGAATATATTTTTCGATGCTAGTGATTGATTTATTATCATAGTTGTCAATTTTATTGAAGATGTTGGTAGCGTTTCTCCTGATCGTTAGTTTAATAGTGGGTATTTTACTCGCAGCTCTGAGGTCTACATTTCTCATAAATTGGCGAGAGTTGAGAATTTGCCTGACAATTAAATTTTGAGCACTTTCTAAATAATTAATATAAGTCTTTTCTGCATGTCCCTAAACAGGGGAAGCGTAAGACAGGATTGGGCTTAGGATCAGTGAATAGAAAAACATTTTGTTTCTATTGATTTTCTAGAAATTAAGGGGCATGGTGTGCGCCTCTTTTTTAAACTTTTCTCTAATAAAAGTGAGAGTTTTATCCAGGATAATTCCTAGGTATTTAATTTGATCAATCCAGGGAATTCTATTCTCTCAGATGTAGATATCTTGTGTTTTTTTGTAGAACCAATATAACTATATTGTCACGTGTTTACATATCTTCTTACATTTCCATCCAACTTCACGATAAACAAGAACAAACTAGCAACGCAAAGCATTATAGATAAATTACAGTGATAAGGGGGCTCACCCATGTGATGGGTTCAAAAAATTAAGAACAAATTTCCATAAATTGCTTCCTTAACATGTCTAGAATACGGTGGTAAAGTGATTTTTTAAGTGAGTGAGTGAGAGAATATTAACGTCGCACTGATTAGCAACACGAGGGCTTTTGGCGACGATCCGCGTAATTTTGAACTATGGTCAAGTGACGCGGACGACACCTGAGCTGGCACCCCCTCTCCTACCACACCACACCAAGTGATTTTTTAAAATTCGAAGTCGTTAGAAAGAAGCAAGTGTTAGAAGAGCAGTAGTTCGGAACGCTGAGTTGGCAATCGTAGTCTAAAATTGTGTTCAGTCAGCTTCATACCATTGACCCTTCTATGCAAATATACGTTCATACAAATTTGTAGAGGTTTAAAAGGAAATATCTATAGTTATTGAATATTTCGAAGAACTTCGCCATCGCCGATTGAGGATAAGTAAAGATTTCATTATTTTAATCAGATTTGAAACTTTAAACACGTTTTCCTCAAAACTGTTTTTTTTCAAACTTTGCTCCATTATATCTCAAGAATGGTTTGATCGAATGACTTAAAATTTATAGGATAGACTCAGCTCATATAGATGCACCAAATGGGCTACGATCATTCCAAAATTTAAAATGTTTCTATTTTTATAACAAAAACGTTACAAAAAAAACCATGAAATTCGAAAAAAATTCTACAGAGAACTACCAAAATTTCAATTTTTGACATTTTCACTTGAGTAAAATCCATTCTGTGCATTTAAGCTTATAGATTAAAACGCCGTTGGTTTTTTTTATTCCAGATAAGCCAATCAGCCGGAATCGGGGAGAAAGAGAGTGGTCTATTTTTTCGAGGCGGATGTGTTCAGAGCTCGATAACTCACGTTCTATTGGATAATTTTGGCTAAACATTTATATACATAATCTTAAAATACATATAATAAATGATAAAAAAAACTTAAAGTTCTATCTTTTTTATAGGTCTTCAAAACAATTCCCTAAAAATACTTAAAACACAGACCGTCTCATAGGTGAGCCCCCTTAAGTCGCCAATATATCGTGGTTGCTAACTCTCTCTTTCAAATGTCGCTAGATGCACCTGCAAAAATAGCTAAAAATTCCCCAAATTCAAAAGAAATTTTGTAAAAATTGGCAGCAAAAATTTTTAAGAAATTATAATCTCTATTCCATTATATGTTTTGTTACTCGTCATTACTGAAAAAAACCAGTAATCTCCAAAAAAAACATAAATAATATCCCAATTTTTCTGTAGAGCACTGAAACTTTTTCACGGACCACCAGTGATCCGTGGACTACCTGTTGGCGATCGCTCACTGCTCTAAAATACTAATTTAATAGCAATAATGAATTATTTGAATTAATCAAGTGAAGATAAAATACAATAATCAATTGAGGTAATTCCCTTTAGATATTTGATTAGTTCAGACATAAATTCTTCTGTTCTTTTATATAAATAATTAACCTTCTTTTAAAGCCTAACTGGTTTGCCAATACGCTGTACAGGACTGATATTTTCTTCCTTCTGAATTTTGTTTGCACATATTTTTCATTCTTATGGTGAAATTATTAGTGCTAGTATTTTTAAGTCATGTAGCTTATCTATGGTACTGAGATATTTTTCATCCGGGATTTTTTTTCGGGGGAAGGCGGAAATTCTTCATTGAAAGCAGGAATTTAGATTCTTGAAAATATACCACGAAGAACAGGGATTGGCACGGTAGTGTGCAAGCTATTGCTTGAAATAAATGGAAATGGAAAAATAATCCAAAGAAAGACAATGTTTTCTGTCCTCATAGCACAATATAAGACTTAGTATTACACCATACTTCAAATTGTGTGCATATATATATTGTGTGTGCATATATATATGCACACACACCCAAAATCTCAACCGTTTGAAAAAGAGGTACGAAGATAAAAAATGTTTAAGTACGAGATTTCTTTTAAGATACATGAAGCATTCTTCAGAACATGCCGAGAGTATTTATAAAAAACAAACATCTTGAGATTTTTATGTTCCACAATTATAAAATAACATTTGCGTGAGAGCTTTAACCGCTTGCCTGATTATCCCGAGTTATCTCTGGTTCATATATATTGTAGTTAATTATTAGCCCGAGAAAACTCGGGTGAAGCAGAATTTGTCAGTAAGATTTGTTTTGTCACAGATTTTCGCGACCTGGAGCAAATGAAAGGAAATATTCAGCTTGGATTGACAAGTTTTGTTTGTTTCATGATTCTTTGGCGGGACTGGTCACCTGTTTTCCCTATTGTATAGTATACGTTGGCTTGTGGATTAATAATGTGCAAAGAAGTATACTCGCATTGAAAAAAAAAGTTAAGTAATGCCGATGATGCAAGATAGCGAAAACGTTGACTTTTCAGATGGTGATTTTGAAGAGGGGTACATTAAAAATAATGGATTAGATTCTTCTGTATGTAGCTTTATTGAAGACGATTGTAGGCTTATTGAGGCAATGTGCTCCCATAAAAACGATTACAGTGGTAAAACAGTTATAAAAGAGATCAGATACCAGTGTACAGAGTGTCAGGTATCCCTTTGTGTTGTACCTTGTTTTAAAAACTATCATACAAAGACTATTTAACTTTTTTTTTCTCGATTTGCCCGAGATAACTCGGGATAGTAAACTAATATTAAAACTAAATGCTTTTCACTTGGTAAAAACTTAAAAATTCAACTTCCCCCATATATTTTGTTTTGTTTCATTTCCTGTATTTAATAATAAAATAAAAAATGCTGATTTTTTGCAGTTTTTTTTTTTTCCAAAAAAATTTGTAAGAGGAAGCGGTTAAAACAAGATTAAAATTGAATTCTTCTATTTTATCATTCAGTTACAAGTAATACGCTTAGTTATATGCAATAAAATATATGTGCCTTTATTTTGAACATTTTGAGAAAAATAATTGACTACTAGGAGTAAAAGGTTTATTTAAAAATCCAAATTAAATTGTAACTGATTAATAAAAAAGTCAGTAATCTTTGATGCTTAAGGAGAGTATTACCAGAGCTTAGTCCTTAACGTAAAATAATCAATAAATCTACAATAAAAATTCTTTAGAACAACACAACTCCACAATTGTTTTAGGAAAAATTCACAGCAATAAGCAAAGCTTTCAATACATATTAAATTGTTGTTAGTTACCACAAACTGGATAAAAATTTGGTGTTTAGTTTTGTTTAACGCTAAAGTTTTGTCTTTAGCTACAAAAAATTGACTGCATTGAGCACGCAACCTTCTGTAGTTAATGCTATACTTCCTTAGTCAATTCTTCTTTTTTTCTGTAATATATCGAGAAACATTTTCTAGAAACGTTAAAGATCATTCACACAATCTGTTAAGCTTCACAAAATCGTTATTTTAGTAATGTTTATTTATTCAGGAATATATATAAATGTATGCTATTTTGAGAAAGAAAATATGCACATGCATATCAATTTTTGTAGCAGATAACCATATGGAAATATTTAACACGTATAATTGCTTTATGGAGAATAATGATTATTCTTTTTTCTATGCTGGTGTACAAACAAGTGCATTAACAAACGTAAAAATGAACATCCTATTCACAAGAGCATTTTTCACCAATTTAAGGTATCCGACTATCCTAAAATTATGAATTGTGCCAAAACTTGACAATTTTTTAAGGTTTTATTTTATAGGTCATCTTATTAGCTTTACAGAAACACCAAGTTGATTATTTTCCATTCATTAGAACAAAAACTACAAGTGTTTTAGCAAAAGCAGATGCGACTACTTTGAGCAAGATGCCATACTTTAAAATGCGTTTTACTCGAAATGTGTTTTTTTTAAATGCTCAAGAATTATTGTTAAAAAAGTTTTCAAAATAATTGACTGACATTTTTTGTGTATGTTCTGTATAATAATAAAAGGGTTTTAACCTTCAAATTTATCATTTACTGGGATTTATTACAAATTTTATAGGACCTTATGTAATAAAATAATTATTTTTTAAAGCAATTTCATATAATAACTAAGATAAAGAACTCTATTTTTCGTTAAAATTAAACTACCTCTTATCCTGGAGGTCATTCCGAAAGTGAATAGCATAGCAACACCTCAAAATTGAGAAATTGAAAATTTGTTCATAAACTTATGGTACAAAATAGGTCAGGTTTATATTACTTTTTGTAATTTTTACACGTTTTAGTATTAACAATTTATTTTTATCTTCTTAATTTAGCTTATTTTTCTGAAAATGTACTAAGCAAATCTAAAAACCACAAAAAAATCGCCATATCTCTATTTTTTTTTAAATAGTGGTCACAGTAGTCGGATACCTTAACAGTATCTAAAATGCGATACATACACCCTTTAAAAATATTAATAAATGCTTTTAAAAATTATATTAAGTGATTTATATTATTAATTAATGAGAGAATATTTACCACCTTTTGTTTATATAAATGAGGATCAGATTCAGTGTGGAAACGTGCATACTTGTAATTAAAAGTAATTTTTAAACGCACGGTATGTTCCGGAGTACAACGTGAACCTATACTCGTGCACCTTTTTTTACGTATAAATATAAAATGTACTTGTGCAAAACTCTTATTCTTTAAAATCTAGAAATAATTTGAGAACAGATAACAACAGCATAGACTTATGAAATTAAACCTCTGAAATAATTAATAAGTTATTTAAAAATGCAGTACACCTAACAACCTAGATGGGACAAAATAGGATTATTTATTTCTGGATCAGAGAAATAGTGATAGAGTAAATGAAGAACAGAATTTGTTGATGTGCCTGAAGATGTGACGAACTTAGGGGGCGTGATAACTCTACGAGGGGGGCGCGAGCATATTGAAAAGTCGAAAACAAAGGATTATTTTAAAAATATTAATTTATAATTATTATTTTAATTTTTTTATTAGGGGGGAGCAAATCTTCTCTGAAATAAGTAATTCCTTCGGAAACACTGTCCTTTTATTGCATTTGGAAGCCTTCAGAATAATCTTAGGAATAGCATTGCACAGAAAAGATTGTACTGCTGCCAGAAAATCAATGTTTTGGCTGAGCGAGACGTTTATATACGCCAGTATCACTTAAGTATTATATTCTTAAGTGATTAAGAATATAATAAGAATGATTAAGAATATTATATTATTAAGTATTGTATTATATCACTTAAAGTTGTATTGTAGCTTTAGTATCAATGTATAGTATTACTGAATTCAATACAGTGTTATTGTATGGAGGGTTGCATAACGAAAATTATCATTGAATATTGGGTCGCGTATTGAAAGTTTGAGAAGCACTGCAAAAATGAAAGTTCGTAAGATATCTCAATTTGTTTTTAAAAAAAGTACTCAGATATATGGGAAGTTCAACTATTTTTTTACATTTATTTTTCTTTATTTTGAAGCTATCATTTTTAAATCTGGTTTATACGAGTATAACGCGTGACCGTACATTTCGGTCTTATTTTTTGTATTCAAGGGTGTTATACATGATTATCTATAGATAATAAGTATATATAATATATATAATTTTAAGCCAATTGCTACAAAAAAATTATTTTAGTTACTTGTTATTAAATAGTTACAATTAATATGTATATGTATATTCATATGACAGAATCATTATATTAAATGGCAGTTAATTTTTATTAATTATCAATAAAGTATCGTATTTTCATACAAAACAATCGTGTATATAAAACTTCAGTTTCAACTGTTCAGCTTTGAAACGTGAGGGAGAAAAAATTCTTTTAAAGTTTTAACCCAAGTCGCTAAAAAAATGAAGCGAACGTGGCTGTATCTGTAATTCCTTAAATAATTAACTTCAGTCAATAGTTTTAATTAATTATAACTAAATTATCTTATTGTTACCCAAAACAATAGTGTATAGAAAATTTCAGCCCAAATGAGCGCTTTAAATTGTGTGGAAAAACCTTTTTTGAAGCTTTGACACTAATCGCCAAAATGGTAGCTAAGTCACCAATGTATTCGTAATTCTTCGAATAATTATTTTTAATCAAGTAATTTTTATTATTTATAGTTAAACTACTGTATTTTCATCTAAAATAAGCGTGTATATAAAATTTCAGCTCCATTGACTGCTTTAAAATGCATTTTATTAACAATTAAAAATTTGAACAAGATAAATATATATTTAAATATAAAGGGAGTGAGAACTTAAATAGTAGAAAATGAAAAATAGATATTTGTATATATGGCCTTGCTTCACTCCAACATCGTTCAACTGATCACTATGGAAATTGTGTATATATATATTAATTAAATAAACTAGTGATTTATTTGACATTATGTTCAAATTAAAAAATGTGTCAGTAAAATTATGAACTTATTTTTTTAATAATACAATTT
>BMAO01012155.1:0-17019 GCA_019973975.1 Trichonephila clavata | reverse complement strand
CTCTTTCCGTGTCTGGCGTTCACAATATTAAAACATAATCAAGTGTCGAGAATGACTAGTTACAAAGTGAGCTAGTACCTCACTTTGTAAACTTCCACACCGCGTCAAAATTTGTAACTTTGAGCCTTAATATGTTCAACGTTCATGAGCCCATCTATATAGTGAGACATTAGAGATGCCTAACTCGAACCCGAAATTCACGCACAACAGCATTAAATATCTATGAGAAGACATGTCCATCTTTTTTGAAGAGTATTGAATATATTGGACTGTAGAGCTTAATTATTTTTTGTTACATGTATGTGAACTATTGAAGATACTTTAAATAATACATAAATTGTAAAAATTCATTGCAATGCAGTAGTACGTTTGTAGGAAAAATGTTGTTAATGCCCCATCCCAAGTCCCACAAATTTTCAATTTTATTTTTTACTATATACATACCTATTACATAACTTATAAGCAGTTTTTTACTTTTCTTAAAAATCAAATACTTGAGAAATAGAGTAATTTCAGATCCGTTTTTTAAAGCACGAGAAAGTACGATATACAACCTCTGAGACAATGAAGCTCGGTGAATGAAGTCATAACTACAATCTGGCAACAGTGGCAAAACAAAACGTTGAACATGCGTAGAGGTAGGTGTTGACCATCTGGCGCCACCATTGTTCAGTTGAGCGTCGTTTGTATTCTGTGTCAGACCTGCTTTACAAAGTGCTTGTTTAGTGCGTTGGTTCTTAACTGAGAATAAGAAAATGAACGAACAAAATATCAAATTAAAGATTTTTTTTTAAGCTTGGAAAGACACCGACAGAAACTTATTTGATGCGGGTATGTGTTTATGAAGTTAAATCACTATCCTTTAAGCGTGTGCACGAGAGGTTCACCCGTTTTTGAAAAGGCCGGGAAAGTGTTTCTGACAACTCCCGTAGTGAAAGACAGGTGACCTCCATCAGTGACGAAAACATTGAGAAAGTGAGTAAATTAATCACGAAAGATCGTCGATTAACTGTGCGCATGATAGCTGGGCGATGAATGCTGCAAGGTACATTGAAATTTTGACCCGTTTCATGAAACGTCTACGCAGGGTGCGACCCCAGTACGCGCAAGGTTCGTGGTTTTCTGTTCATGACATTGCTCGCCCTCACACAGCTAATATTGTCAAACAGTTCTTGGGGGGAAAAGGGGATGGTGCAAATTGGACATCCACCATTCTCACCAGATCTCAATCCTCCAAATTTTTTCCTATTCCCACAACTCACCTCACTTTGAAAGGAAAGATATTTGACGACATTTCTGACATTCAATGAAACGTGACGAGGTTTTTGAACTCCATCTCAAAAGAAGACTTCTTGCAAAGTTTCCAGGACATGTATAACAGATCTCAGCGGTCCATAGTTATGAGAAGTGACTATTTCGAAGGACAGTAAGGCAACTTTCGTAAATATTTCATCTACGTTAATGTTATAGGACTATTCACCGAACTTTACTGTCAGAGGTAATATATTTCTACCTTTACCATTCATAAATGAAAACCTTTGGATCATAACTTGACACAAGCTAATTATTTCATTTAATATTTTTGTCAACCAATCACAAGTAACAATTTCATCACTGCACACTTATAAAACTCCTTATGTATTATCTTGTTTTAATTTTATAGAATAAACAAGTTTTTGAGCATGTCTAGCATAGTGGAAATTTATATTATATTTGTGTGCCGGTCAATGTTACCATGAAAAGGTTTCGCCACTGAAAGTATCCATTAGAATTCCAGAAGAGTAGCACTAATTTTCACATCATGCAAAAAGAGGAAATAATTCAAACGGAAGCTTTTTACATTCCACGAAAAGAACGAAAACATGCATTTATGAAAAATATTCATTAATTCACTGAAAAACTTACGTGTCAATTAAGCTATAAAAATAAATTTCTTCCGTGCCATACACTTCAGACATTTCCTCTCTTTTTCATACCAACCCCAAATCATTTTACATTCCCAGTCACCTCAAATCACTAAATTATACAGTCTCCGAGTCCCAAACTTCCTTAAAAAAACAATTAATTTTCTTTTCCATTCTTTCTTCACTCCTTCTAAGTAATGAAGCGCAGGGCCTCTCTCTTTGGGACGGGAATAGAAACCAATTTACGAGAAGGGAGCACAAGAGTGACTTTTAAGGTCCGAAGTGGTCACGCGAAATGGTCATAAGAGCCAAGTACTCCCACCCCCAATGTGCAATCAGAACCCATTTCGAATATGACTTTTAAGGAATCATTGTTCGTGTCCAGATCTTGGGTCAATTAGGATGCCAGGTGTGGCGAGCTATTCTTTGTACCTTTTAGGTATGGGTGGCGATGGCTGTGATGGCACTTCAGTGTGGTGGTCAAAAATTTATTTAATGGGCTCAGTTTCCTATTTCTTGGGTACGTGGTGATTTAAAATATTTTGGCACTCAGTCAGAATCAGAATTCTTGGCAGCAGATGTAATAATTTATTTATTTGAGTATTGCATTGAATATTTAAAATAAATTCAACAATTTGTTTCAAAGAACTCTAGAACATTAGGGATCTTCATTCATAGAATTTCTTACTTCATTTGTATTTTCTAGAATTAATAATATTATTAGTGACAGATCTTGTAATTTTGATTTCTTAATCGGGTTATAAAGTAGACGACCATCTATCCCCTGCATATTTATTGACCAGCGTGTCCTTGAGTTCGAGCTCTAGTGCCAATGAAACTAACACCATGTTGAGGAGATGATGGACAATAAATTTGTAAAGGTTAAAGTCTGCCCGTGGGCAAGTTGTGAAAATTCGGGGACAGGAAGTGCCAACTCAGGCGTCGTCTTCGCCACTTGACCATGATTCAAAATTACGAGATTTGTCATCAATAAACTTTGTGTTACTTTAAAGTGCGATATTAATAAACACTCAATCGCTACACGGGGGGGGGGAGCTAGCTCAGATGACATCCTCATCACTTGACCATGGTTCAAAGTTGCCAAGCCCGTTGCTAATAGTTACATTATAGTGCGATACTCTGCAATTGTTTCAGTTTCAAAGACTCATTTAGAGGTATGTAACTGCAAAAGACACCATACATTTCGTTATGCATCGTGCTTAAGTTATACGAAAAGAAACTACCTGATAATTTAAGTTTTCAATTTGTTTGTCGATTAGTTGTGTTTTATAGACAAAGTGCCAATGTACAGGTGAAGTAATGAAACTGCATTTTTATATTTAAAAATATGCAAAAACTTTTATTTTTTCATCAATTTTAACTAACCTCAAGAGAACAGATGTAAGTTAGTACTCAAGTAAAAAGGGCGTATTCTTTGAACATCACTTCAGGAAATATCCTTTTTTAATAATAGCTTCTCATACAACCCCCGCATTCTCGGGAGTGCTAACAATCATTGCACTACCTGTGGAGTTTAATTCGTTGTTTTATGTTGCTATCCCAAACATGAATGGCTTCTCTACTTGGAACAAGCCCGTAAAGTGGAAGATGAAACCATAAGCGAAATTTCCTTTGCTCACGTACTAATTTCGGTCACTTTTTAAAAATACACTATGATGAATCTATGTAGTTCATCAATCCAATATTATTTGGCTACCCAAATCTAAAATGATTGAAACGTGAAAATAGTTGCCTTATTTCCATATCATCCCATGCCATACCCTCATACAAGTTTCTTAGGAACATTCTTTTTTAAATGCCCCACCTTGTAGGGGCGTAACAAACACCCCAGCTTAGATAGAGGGGGCAGGATTCTAGGGTGTCCTAAAACTACATTATGTTATGGTTTTGCTATCCTTTGTAAGATCTGGCTTATGGCCTGTGACCTGACTTCTCAGGAGGGCCCTAATGTTTTCCATTAAGCCACTACCACCTTGTATATAATTTATTGAAACTGTAACTGTTACAGCTTTTGACTTTTTTATCAATTTAATGGAAAGCTCAGTGAAACTTTAGTAATACCTTCCTCAATTCAAACTCTGATACAGATATTTATTGGGAATTGTATTAAACAAGTTGTGATGTCAGGTGCACGCTGTAAACTTTGTCTAACTGTGAGTGGTTGAAACCAATAAAAATAATTTCCAAATCTTCGAGAATTATATTAGCACAAAATTGTATCGCCCTTCAAACCCAATCTCTATCTGAATACAGATGCATCAGAAATCCATATCCATTCCCTCTCCAATACTTCGATCCCTGGAGAACACCCCCTGAGAACATCTCTCCTCTTTGCCCTGTTTTCCACCCTCTACAACACACATACACTCCCAATTCTCGTGTATTTGAAGAGAACTCCGCAAATCTGGCATCATAGTCTATTCTATACGCGGAGATCGTATGCCCAAAATAGTCGTCTGATACTACAACTTAGAATGTGGACAGAGTGCTGCCCTGTGTTGACGATAGCTAGAGGGGAATGGATAGGGGTGGGCCAATATACAAGATCTTAGAATTTAATGGAGTGGTTTATTGTCATCTCATGTTTAGAAAAGGGGTGGAAAGGGAGTGGCGATTGCTTTTAAAAGAGGGCGTTTGCGAATTTTGAGAAAGGCAAATAGTAGGAACTGAGTTTCGATATGTAACGTTTTAAGAGACGAGTTTTGTAGGGAAGGAATTGAGTAGGTTCCCGTGAAAGTGTTGTATAGAAGAGCACGGGAATGGGTGTTCGAATGTTCCATTAAATGGGATTCGAATGGGATTGGTTTGATGTTTTGGGATTTTGTTAGGTTGTTAGGTTTTTAGAGGAGTGAAGATTTGACGAACGAATATAAATGTTTGGCTTATGATTTTTTTTCTTGTGAAATATGGAAGTTTTTTTCTCCTTAAAGTCCTATATCGGTGGCAAATTAAATATTTATGAAGATTTCAGCCACATTCGAGTATTTATCTTAAGGCATTTTTCGTAAATGGAATATTTGAAAGGTCTGGTTAGGATCGGATTAAGGGTGTTATAGAAAACGTTTTCTACGATAACATTCTGTTTATGTTTACATGTACCAACCTACATGCTCGTTTCTTAATAACGAATTTTCAGAGAAAAATTGTTATTAATCAGCGGTGTAACGTACACCCCCGCATCGAAGGGTGACCAGGATTTTTGGAGACTCAAAGCCTGATGTTATGGTTTTGCAATCCTTTCGAATATCCGGCTTGGGGCCCAAAACCTTTTGATATAAAACCCTGATCTATTTTTCGTTATGCCACTGTTATTTATGTAAACCTAGATGAAAAGAATTAATTATATATAAAAGAAAAAAAGTGAAATGTATTTTCCCGACACTTGTTTCTTCTACTTTACATTCTTAGACTTAACAAGCTATCGTATAACGAAAAAATACACAATTCAATCAAGTAAATTAAAGAGACAGAGGATGCTATTTACATTCCTAAGAACCTAAATGTACATTTAAATTTATTTTTGATTAAATTCCCCCTCTGAAGTAACATGAGGGCTGTCGGTGATGGTTCCCGCAATTTTGAACCTTGATCAAGTAACGAAGTCGACACCTGTACCGGCATCCGCACCACGTAAATATGAGATTTCTACACCTCAACAAATTTAACATGTATCAACCTCTCTACATGGTGGGTCTTCAGTGGCACCAGGATTCGAACCTATAACTATACACAGATCATCTACATGACGGAAATTCTACAATGGCACCAGAACGCGAGCCTATAACTAGACACAGATCCTCTACATGACGGAAGGTTTTAAGTGGCTCCGTGAGTGAGTGAGTGAATATTAACGTCCCACTGTTCAGCTACGCGAGGGCTTTTGGGGACGGTCCGCGTAATTTTGAACCATGGTCAAGTGACGCGGTCGACACCTGAGCTGGCACCCCCCCCCCTTTCCTAACTACCACACCACACCAACGGGAGGACGTTTGAGCTCTCGACAGATTTTACGTGCATCGCTCCCCAACACGGAGGGTCTTCAGTGGTACTAGGATCGAACTCATGATATGCCAACCACGATCCGATGCCTAGACCACTCGGCTACCGCGGCCACTTTAAGTGGCTCCAGGAATCGAGCCTATAACTAGACACAGACCCTCTACATGACGGAAATTCTACAGTGGCTCCAGGACTCGAGCCTATAACTAGACACAGACCCTCTACATGACGGAAATTCTACAGTGACACCAGAATCGACTATAACTAAAAAAAAAAAAAAAAAAAAAACAAACAAAAAAAACACAGAACTCACCTATAACTAACACAGATCCTCTACATGACGGAAAGGTTTTAAGTGGCTCCAGGACTCGAGCCTATAACTAGACACAGACCCTCTACATGACGGAAATTCTACAGTGGCACCAGAACTCGAGCCTATAACTAGACACAGATCCTCTACATGACGGAAATTCTACAGTGGCTCCAGGACTCGAGCCTATAACTAGACACAGACCCTCTACATGACGGAAATTCTACAGTGGCACCAGAACTCGAGCCTATAACTAGACACAGATCCTCTACATGACGGAAAGTTTTAAGTGGCTCCAGGACTCGAGCCTATAACTAGACACAGACCATCTACATGACGGAAATTCTACAGTACACCAGAACTCAGCCTATAACTAACACAGATCCTCTACATGACGGAAAGTTTTAAGTGGCTCCAGGACTCGAGCCTATAACTAGACACAGACCCTCTACATGACGGAAATTCTACAGTGACACCAGAACTCAAGCCTATAACTATACACAGATCCTCTACATGTCGGAAGGTCTTAAGTGGCACCGGAGTCGAGCCTATAACTAGACACAGACCTAGGCGGTTATCACTTGTTTACACCTATCGCGTAAGTTCCGGGTATTAATGTAATAAAATATACTAATCCTCATAAGATGGAGAATTTAAAACATAAGAATAATATGGGAGCATTCCACATTCGAAAAATGTTCTCCAAGTTCAGTTCTTTTCCTCAACATTATGCGAAATCAGATTTAACGCAAATTAGAGTTTGATAAATATGATCTTTCGTCTAAAAGAAACCACAGCACTGTTCCTAAGTCTCCCAAAACATGAATTACTGTACGACTTAAAACAAATAGACATCTACCACAAATCAACATTGAGTTAAAAAAGAATCAAAATTAAGCCTAATTGTAATATACTACCACCAAACACTAATAAACCACCTTCCATTCTTTTGTTTAACACAGGAAAACATATCGCTTTGTTTCACTTACCATCCATCCCCCTCCCACCTCCCACTTTTCCCGGGAGAAACATCCCAGTCTAACTTTCAGCGATTCCGGTCCGATTTATATTTATTTCCGTTGCCCTAAAAGAAAATTAAATGTCAGTTCCAACTTTGTAAGCCATTCGTTACCTGAATCCGCTCAAAGGGTTACAAACGCAGCTTCGACTGATACTTATTACCGAAGTGAATAGGGCTATTCTATATTATTCAGATTAAACGAAAGTGGTGGTACGTTTTCTTATTATAGAGGTACAGACATGAAAAATAGAGCTCATTTAATTTTTAGATTGTAAATATTTTTGGGCGTGTTCGGTGCTTGATACTGAAAGTATTTGAATTTGTCTTAGTCATTCGTTTTCGATTGGGTGACGTGAAATCTGAATGGAAATGGATTGTTGTTATTTTGTAGTGACTTTCAACTTAAGTAATAAAGAAGTTAAAATTAATTTTTTTTAATGGATTTATTTTTTTCTATTGAAAGAGGCATCAAAAATCATTCATTTGAAATGTTTGTTCTGAAGTATATATATAATCATCTGGTTAAATTAATTTTGCTTTTAGAGTTTCAAAAACAATAAGATAAATAATTTTTTTTCTTGCATTAAAATGCTTTCTAAGGTACCATAAGATATTAATATTTCGTCAAATCTTCTCTGTCTGCTACTGGATTATTTTTAAATTTAGGAAAGGGGTACAATTTTATTAAAAAAGGATTTGTTTTTATAAATTATTCCCGTGAAAGTCTCTAAAATAGTATCTCCTACTTAAAGCCATAATAATCGAATTATTTTAGTAAAATATTAATTTAAAAGCCATTTTAAGCCATTTTTTAGATTTGAATTTTTAATTAACGCCGCACTCTAAAGCAACACGAAGGCTATTGGAGACGGACCACGTAATTTTAAGCCAAGGCCAAGAAAAAAGTCAATATCTGGTTCGGTGCCCCATTCTCCAAACTTCCACGCCACGACGTCGTGAGGATTTTGAGTTATGACAATCTTAAAATTTATAATACACTCTACACGACTGGTCTTCAGAGGTACTAGGTTTTCAGCCAGCGACTCGACAACGATGACCACGAGTTCGCGACTCGGCTACTGTAGCCAAGTCATTTTTAGGATGGAAAACAAATATATCAATTGCGTTTAGAGTTCGAGGTGGCTAAACGGATGTGCCGCTTAGTTTTTCAACCAGTAAATGTCATCACTTAGCACTTTTCCTTAAAAATTCAACATTCCGTTTACAAAATCATTATTTCTTCTTATAACAGCGTGCCTGTTGAGATTATGTTATTGAAAAAGGAATCTGAAGGAGATTTGTTTTCAGTACCTTGCGTTTCGTAAGCACATCACTTACCCCTACACCAAAATGATCACTTCAGTCCATATAAGGTGGTATCCATATAAGGCAGTTAGTGGCTTATATGAATACCACCGCCACACACTACCCTACCAGTGAGTCGGTAGGCGAAATGAATGATATCGTTGTTATGGTGATCGTGTATGTTGTGTCATTAAACTGTGATGGCTTGAAATTTTTGTCATTTTGAGTGTGACAGCTTGAGGGTTGCATCATTTTTGTTGATTGTGTCATGTGTCTGACGGCTTGGTTGCATTTGCGGTGGATAGATGGCGTCACAACTGCTGTGCAAAGATTGCGTTTGTTCAAAAGAGAAGATTCGTTCCTGGTACCTTTTGTTTCGTAAGCTCATGATTTACCCCTAGACCAAAATGATCCCTTCAGTTTGGAGGCAGTTAGTGGCTTATATGGATACCACCACCACAAATCTCTCGAAAACGGTTGCAGTGAACAAATATCGTCACAAAAATTGATATAGACTAATTGAAAATTAAGAGTAAAAATACAAAATTTTCACATCGTAGTTTTTTTAAAAACTAATAAAGAGATCTCGCTTTTTCTATTACTGTGTGTGATACCCTTCTATTTTTATATATTTGTGTTCAATATCTGTACATAAATTTAACATATCTTATGTAGAAGACACATATACACACACATTTCCCCTTTAAAATATATTTTAAATCACCTATATTCTGCATACAGAACTAAATTTACAGAAAATCAATAAAAAATTTAAAGAAGTAAAAAGTCTTCAAAAAGGATCTCAAAAATTACACAAGTTAGTTATTTTTCATATTTTCTATAACCATATCTAATTAATAGTTCCAATACTCTACGTGATTTGGTTGACTTTAAATAAACTTCAAATACCTTTTAGGCTAAGACAAAATTTCAGTGACCCACTGTGCATTCCAGCATTAAAATATTACTTTAAAAATTTTAATCAGTATTTTAAAGCACGCAATTTCGTATTAAGTACAAGTTCCCCTTGTATAACACGTTTAATTTATCATACTACATCGAAACCGTGTTATACGAGATTTTTATTTGTATTCATTTAAATTATTATTTTGTTTATTTATTGATTTAATTATTTGTATGCACATAATATAAATCAGGAGAATATGTACCGTGTTGTAACGGAACCTTGTTATGCTAAATTTTGAAATAATACAAATCAAGTCAATATGTACTGAAATTTATTTTCAATAAAAAGTAAGTTTTCAAGTTTTTAATAAAAAAACAAACGATGAAAAATAAAAATTAAAAATGCAACGAAAAAACATATTCAAAAAATAATTATTATTATAAAGTAAATAGAAACGGCTTATTGGGATCCCAAAATTAATTTTCATCGTCATTCTCCTTAAAAATTACAGCTAATCTATAGTTTTTTTTCTAAAGTTGGTTGAAAAGCTCCTCTTCACTAGTTATTTCTCCATCATTACAAAAGTTCTCTGACGTAGTTGCAATTACCTGCCTGTTTCGATCTTGCAATTCCTTCAGAATTTCTCTATAAGGAGCTATAGAACTTTGCAATTTTCTTTTAAATTTTCAGCTGCTTACTACTGAAAAATCTTCCTCAAGAAAAAAAAATTTCTAATTTTTTAGCTAAAGCTATTCTTACTTGCAGGTAACTAAATTTAAGTAAGCAATCGATTCAATGCTACATATGTTTTCTGAATCATCTTGCGGATGCCGTTTAATAAAGAATTCGTGTTATATAATAATCGCAAATTTTGTACCATATAATAAAAAAAACCGTATTTCACGAGGAAGGCCTGAACTATGTGAGTATACAAAAAGGAAATGTTTCTTTATGTATATAAACATTGTTTTGAATTCTCTTTCTAACATTTTTACATCATATAACACACACCTCAGAAATGTTTTGTATATTATATATTTTCCTAAGCACCACTGTCCCAAAACTATCTAAGTATTTAAGACAAATCTCATGTACAAAATTAAAATTTGTACTTTCTTCCAACTATGCTTACTATGATAAATGAAGAAATAGGTAATTGTTCCATTTTAATAAATATCTACTTTAAAATGATTACGTGTTTTTATTATATGCATACTCTATAAATATTTAGTCTTCAGAACATTATATAGATTCTTTAATAATGTTTTACGAACTTAAGAGGATATAATACGATTCAATTGACAAAAATCGGTCAAAAAATAAAATCTCATTTTTTTAGCCTAAATTATTTTTTATATACTTTTCTATAACCTCACAAAATTTAGAAGCTCTAAACTTAAAAAACGCAGAATTATGATAGCTTTTACGTTCGTTTTCATTCAAATCCCTATGGCAAATCAAAACTTTAAACTTACTTATCTCGTAATGATAAAATAACAAGTTTGTCTTTATTTAAAATGCTAAGGCATTTTTTCTATATTGTGCCTAAAGCTTTGAATGTTTTGCTATTTATTGCTAATAGTACATGTAGCAAAAGTTGGTATGCATTTTTGAATCAAAGCAATACTTATTTTTGTTAAATAATTTAACTCAGAATTTTTATACATTTTTTAAGGAATTTTCAATAAGCATTCATGAAAAGAAGTATTGTACAAATTCTAATCATGTTATCATAAAACCCATACCAACTTTTGTTATACATAGTTTGATGTACTTGTGAATCAAATTTCATGCATGTAAGTCAATTTTTGTAAGAGGAGTAGCATTTTAAAATCACTTCACAAATTTTAAGTTTTTTCCTTAAAAAATTAAATAGCTAGATTTTATGGAATTTTGAGCACAAAACATGTTTTAAATTGTATATACACATAGGAGGCAACCAAAATAATTTGGAAAATCCTTGAATTAAAAATTTTGCGTAAATCGTACCAAGTCCCCTTAAAAGCGAATATAAGAATTGATTAATGTCTAAACAGAAGAAAAAACTAGATAAATGTTTTCCTTTTCTTTTTTCAATTTAACAATAAACCCAAATTTTTTGTCATCTATTTTTATTCCTTTTCCTTCATTATTGAAAATTAAAACAAACTACTCGCTCATTTTTTGCCCTTCATTAATGTAAAGTCATTTACAACAAAAGCGATTCCAAACTATATCTATCACCTGGCTGAAGAGTAATTGAAGAACTAGTTTACCATTCTAAACGAGCTTCTATAACATCATTCCAGAGCACATTAGGAACAAACCTCTAAATTTAATACTCCAGAACATTTAGAAGACGTAGTAAAGAATTCGAACTAGTGCTGAAATGGTCGTTTCGGTAACGACACTGTGATGGCAGTTTCAATCTAAAAAATAAAATATAGGAAGGAAAAAAGAATGTTCTTTTTTTGTGTGGTGCGAACGACGCTTCGTCAAACTTTTGGCCAGCTGTCACACTCCGATGTGAGGAGGAGAGAGGGGCATACTCCCACTCAACAGCCATTCCGAAGCAGCTAAATGACATCCATTCGCTAAACCTTTTCATTTCGTCGACAATTCCAGGATTTTTATTTCTACCTGTGCGAAAACGCGATTCGATAATTCATGCAGGTTTTTCGAAAAGGAACCACACGTTGTCGGTCGTTTGGTTTGTAACCGAATGAGAATTTTGTCGTTATATTTTAAGCAGACGTTTCTCAGATTTAGATGCTCTTATCCTTTTTGGGTTCATGATATACCATGTATGTTCAGAAGTACTCAATATGGTTTGAGACAATTAAAATCAAAATTGTTTATTTCAATTGCACCCTTCATGATTTCTGGTTACCAGGGGCGTCTTAAGGCATGGGAAAACTGGTCCCGTGCCCAGGGCCTCGTTTCGTTCTCAACTCTGTCTTAATAAGATCATGATCCAGATAATTTAAATGGTTCAATATTATTCCCGTATATGTGCTCTCTGAAAAACAGGGAATTTCAACTTGCATGTCAACTGGCAAGAATGGTAATACTATATAATTATATGATGACCGTTGTCCATATCTAGGCCTAGGTCTAATACCATAAACAATCACTCAACTCATTTAGTCGAAATGCCGTCATCGGTCGAGCCGGTTTATGCCTAGGTTTTTGAGATTGTGAGTCTCGTGCACATTTATTTGTTTTAATTGACAAAATGCATGCTATATATATATATATAGTCTACTTTTAAAGATCTCAGGGCTGCTTTGGGCAGGGACCTAGGGCCTCAAAGAGCCTTAAGACGTCCCTGCTGGTTACAGCAAGCTATGATCATCCTGAGTTTGAGAAAAAAGATTTAAATAACTCAATCCTCAAACATTACTTTTCAAACCCTATCACGTGAGGAATTGGAGGAATAATTCAATTCACCGTAGATAATTTCCCATTATCTCGTAGAATGATGCCGAGGAATCAAAATTCTGAATTAGGATTCTCCAGTTATGATGCCACTCTCTTAGCTCTAGGCTTCTGAGCTCTAGGCTAAGACTAGCTCTAGGCTAGCTGAGCTCTAGGCTACGTAAGCTTTAGTGAGTGAATAAGTGTTTATTAACAAGAGCGCTATTGGCGACGGACTTCGTAATTTTGAACCTGGATCAAATGCTGAGGATGACACCTGAGCTGGCATCCCCTTTCCAAACTACCTCACCAAGCCCATTGGAGAACTTTGAGCCTCGGCAAATTTAAAGTGATTCAATCCCTCTAAAAGGCAAGTCTTCAGTGGCCCTGGGACTCGAACTCATGAAACGTCGGTTATGAGTTCGGGACCATAACCTCTAAGATACTTCGGCCACCTTTATAGTCTTGGAGTCATTAGATTGCAAAGAATAAAAAACATTCGAAAAACATTTTGACTGTTGTTAAAATTGGAACTTTAATTGTTGAGATGTTCAAATCATTTAGAGAATCTAAATTCAACCAAAGATATGCCGTGGGCAATATTGGAAACTCATTTATATCTGAACTTCAAAGCCCTCGAGTGGCGTATGTGGAAGTCAGAAGAATAAGGTACCCCAGACAACTCAGGTATCTTCCTTGTCATCTGACCATGATTTGAAACTACGAGGACCACTGCCAATATTTTCTTTAAGTTCTGTTATATATTTTTTTTTAAATTGTGTATATTTCTATTGATTTGGTTGGGAACTCTAACCAACCACATTTATTTCATCACTTTTTTTTACCTGACTTTGTTTTTCCATAAGTTTAATTTTATAGCAAATTTATTGATTTCATAAATGTTTATTCTTACTATATATTGTTCATAGTTAGATTCTTAAATTATTTTCATTTTTAAAGTGAAAAAAATTTCATTTGTCATTTGGTACAATATGTCTCAAGAGACCTCTGTGCCAAAAAATTGATCAAAACATTTAATATCTTTCTAGTGAAACTGTAAAATAATTAAAATTTAAAACGCAAGTAAAAATTTAATAATTATAATCTCTTAGCATATTCAAAAGATTTTCAGTATCATATGATAAGGAAAAATATGCGCAACATAATTCAGCCTTTGTAATTATTCACACTATGTCATATCGAAAATTTTCAAATTTAATGGTGAATGTTGAAAGAGATTCTGATGGCATGACTTCAATTTGAATAATAATGAGCATCACAGAGTTGATAAAGAAATATTTTAGAATAATTATCTGTTAGCTAAAAATTGACTTAACTCTAAAAGCTGCAATTTGCATATTTCGTAAAGGAGTTATGGCTAGTTTTTAGTTGATGAGTAAGGCGTATATGTATTACTATACACATAAGTATTAATAATTCAGAAAGAAATTAGAATTTTTTTTTTCGTAAGCAGGAAAATTATTTGGTAAAATGAGAACTATAGAGAAATTATTTTTCTGAATCAGGGGCTTTGCAAGTTTCTTTACTTATTTCTTTATTATTGGAGTATTTATTTTATAAGATCTCAATATGAGATAGCGATCATAAAAGAGCTTTTGAATAATATATTCTTAAGGTTATTTAAATCATTCTACGCATAAATTATGCAGATAAATTACCTTTTGAAATTATGCATTTTTAATTTAAACAAGATAATATATTTCTATCAAAATTTCAGTATTCATTCTGTATTCTAGAAGCAAGAAATAGCAATTTCAAGAATATAACGAGATCCTTAATTACTATAGTGATGAGTTTCAGATAAATTTGCCTGCTTATTTTAAGGTATAAACAACATTTACTTTCCGCAACAAATTTGACCCTTTTTTATGAAAGGATATCGTTTTTGCACGCTTATCGCTATTTTTGGTTATAAATTAAAGCCATTTCTCTGAATTTTAAGAAATGAAATATTCAGTAAGAATTAATCCTGTATTTTTGCCATTTTTACAAATCATTCAAAAAAATTAGTATTTGGTTTATTAAGTCTTCATTTTATTTATTACATTACTTTTACTGAAATCATGTTAGTAAATTTAATCTATAAGAAAACATTTTTAGTCATTAAAATAACCTATAGTTAGTATTTTCAAAATGTTGAAATGTATTGGTTTTAATATTTCTTAAATCTTTTCTTTGTGAAGTTTTGGAAATTTTATTTTTTTTAGGTGAAAATAAATAAATTGTGCTTTTTTAAAAGAATTTAAAAGAAAAAAAAGCTAAGCGTAGTATTAGAGATTTTGGAAAATTGAAAAAATTATGTTGATGAAAAGAAGGGGGGGGGGAAGGAAATACAAAAAAAAATGCAAGTTTTTTTTCTTTGCTTCTTCCCTGCTTTTTTTATTATTCATTTATTTACATGACAAAAAAAAATATTTTCAGCAAAAATTTAACATTTCAATTATTTTTAGATGTAATTTTGTTAAACAAACATTTTACTGCCAATGAATCAATTTTAATGTAACAGCAAAGTGACTTAAATTGAAATCAAACTGCTTTTTTGCCGATAAATATGCTCATTTGTTTAACTTCTTACAGTACTCCATCACATTACTTATAATACTGAACTAATACATAACATACCGTAATAATTTTTATGTGAAATAAATCATTACTTTTTCCAATGAATATGAAAATATAAGCGTATCGATTACTGAAACTTTTTGACTAGTTCTGGAAGGCATGGTTTGGTGCGTTTTTGCAAAACCCTTCACATCTTTCACCGATTTAGGTGTTAGTCGTATTTGAGATTGAACAAGAGCGATTTCGCTGTGAAAAAGGTTGCTTTAGGAAATTTCTCGCCAACGAAGGTATGAAAATGAAACGCTCGCCAATATAACGAAAACGAAATCAGTATTCAATAACACATGGTAAAAAAGCGTTTTCATGTCATAAAGGAGATTAACTTATTTATTCGTTTAAATTTTACAATAAATTACCAGAACATTTTTAAAGAAAATAAGAACAAGAATAAAGAATATAAGCTTCTCCTAACTAAAAATTCTAAAACGAACTTACGAAACCTCCAAATTGAATCACTACAGATACATGAAATAATTTATAAATTTTGTAGAAAGGTATATCGGGGGGTATCATTCTGAATGAACAAAATAATAGCATACTTCTAAAAATATATCTTCAGAATTTATTAATCTAAATAACATGGGAGAGAAAAGACATTGAATGAAAGGTAATTCTAAATACAGATATCAAATGACAGCATTTTGTACCAGAATTATGTACTGATCTACAAATAGAATAATAAAATGTTCCTTAGGGGTATTATTTTCTAAGAATTTTGGAAGGATGATTTTTAAATTACTTGCTCGTTTATTTAATTTTTTCCTTTCAGAAAATAATTTTATCATTTTACTGAACACGATTATAATTTTCATTTAAAAGTAATCTTCAAATTCAAAGAAATAGTGTTTCTCTCCGTCTAATATATTTCTCCTAGAATATGAAAATAAAGCTGGAAAAAACTATCCTAACCTCTTACTGTTTATTTATTGACGTAGCTATTTGAAACTGTATGAGGACTGTTGGAGATAAACCCCATAATTTTGAGCCTCGATCAAACGACGAGACTGACACCTGAGCTGGGAACCCCACTCTCCCACACCACGTCAACATAAGAACATTGAACATCGACAGATTAAACGTGCCTCAGCCCTTCGACTCAGTGTTGGATCACCGTGAGCACACAAAAAAATCAGAAATATCTATATTTTTAGTATTATTTTTTTACCAGATAGAGAAAATCATATATTAAAAATACACGAAGGTGTTTCGCCAAAAAGGTGCTAAATATCTGATTCTAGTCCTCTTCTCAGTTTCCCTTAACTGTTTTCTGAGTGGAAACTAATGGCACAGAAGCGACCATTCACTTAGTAAAAATATTCCTCACGTGTTATTGGCCGATTTTGGCTGAAGATCTCCCGTTGAAACATTCTGGAAAACGCTCCTAAATTTCCTTTTGATTTTCTTCCTCAACTCCTTTTGAAAATTCTTTCCGCGTTCGATATTTCTCAAACACCTTTTATTTTTCTTTTCAGTCGATACGATGAGATACCATTTGAAGAGCACTTAACTTGAT